>PVIH01013072.1:0-60234 GCA_004025045.1 Sigmodon hispidus
TAAAAAGAATTTAAAATGTGGAAGAGTTAACAATAACTATATAGAGGATAAGAATGATAAGCATGGCTTATCAAGGGTAGACATACAAATAAGATTGCTACACCTATATTTTCTTTGTGTTCATCTTTCCCTCTGAATTTTTTTTTTCCATCCCTGTATATCCTTATTCAAGGTCTCTTCCCCCTCCCAACACATGTTTAGGAAGGCCTCCAAACAATGCCTACTTTGAGTACTACTAAAATAATAAAATAAAAATAAAATAATCTTTTAGACACATATGAGTGGGTGTGGTGTTTGCTTGTTTTAAAGCCTTCTAGGCGATAAAAAATGAGTGATTTTAAATTCAGTGTTTTTATGATGCAAAGTAAAAGCATATACAGAAGTACAAATGGTGGAGAATAACGTCCTGGGTGCCATCATCCAGTTGTAGTAATTACCATAAAAGCAAATCCTCAGTTTATCATGTCAGTATATGAATAACTATCTCATTTTCAGATAATAAAATAGTTCATTTTTTTGAGAAATGAACAGTCTGAGTTTTTATTTATAACTTTAAAAATATTTTTATTTTATTGAGTGAAATTCAAGTAGCTAATTTAAAATATTAGATCCTTACAGCATTTATAGGACATAAAGTTATTAAAGGAAAAATACACTTAAAATTGAAAAGTAAAACTGGGCTAATAGTTGATGATAGATGACTTTTTAGCATAGTTACTGCTCTGAGTTCAATTGCAAGAGCTACAAACAAATAAATCACAAGCAAAAAGATATTTAATATAAAAATCTTGAAACTATGAATTAGATAATCTAAAATACTCCAATATTAATATACTAATACTTTCTAATTTAAGCCAGAATTTTAAATACATACCAATCTATTTATTCTTTTAGGTATCTCTCATTAAAATTTCCAAAAATTTAAATTAAGATAAACTACATGCAATGAGTAAAATATGTTGTAAAAAATTAAAAAGCAAAAACCCAATAGGTTAGTAAAATGGTAAAATTCAGAAAACCATTATCCCTAACTCACATCTATCATTAGGATGTCAAAAGTTCATTTCCAAGCTCTTGATGTCACTGATATAATGCAATAGAAGGTCAAATAAGAATGGTCCTTGCACTTTTCAACTTTCAATTCTGGCAACTCTCAGTGCATTGATGGGAGAGTTAATTGCATGTAATAGGTTTGAGGAAGGTGTCTTGTTTGGAAAGAGAACATTTATGTAACATTTTAAGAGTCTGTCTGCAAACTCGGGGAAAACTTAGAGTGGGCATCATCCTGTTGCTATAAATTGGACTGCCACACACCTGTTAAAAGTAATTATAGTGTGGGCAGTGCTATAGGTCTTTTAAACTGCACAGTAAGAAGGGCCTTTCTGCACTTACTGGAATGTGGTGTTATTTTCCTATGAAAGGACTGTGTAATCAGCTTGCCCAATATTACAGCCATCCATTCCCTCCTATGAGAGAAACAGCCCTCAGACACAGGTTTATTTATTTATTTTTCCCACCTCCTCTGCCAAAGTAGATTATGAAATTATAGACAAGATAGAAAATTCATTCACATCAAAGGTAGCTAGTTGCCCAGGTTACAAGAAAGCCTTGTCTGTCTTCACCATGATTTACCTGAAGGAAAATATTACAGAAAGAAGAGAGTAACAATGAAGGGAAAGTGAGCTAAGAGCACAAAATATCAACATGCTCCACTTCACTTTCCTTCAGAGACCCAGCTCTGACAGTGATACCTCTCAGTGGAACCACAGTGTCTCCTATAGTCCTGAAATACAGAAGATGGTATAACAAAGTGTCTATTTGGTGCAATGGGAAAAATTCCTGATTGTGGAGAGCTGCGTGTAGCCACGCCGCCTTAATGACAATGGCTGCTGCCCTCCACCTTCCACATAATGAGTGCTCTCAGTGGCAAACAATACCTTATATGGCTAGGCTGAGGATCTGGCTTGCTTCAGAGTACCTGGACCTATAGGTAGTACCTACTTGGTGTACTAGGGTTGGCTGCCCAGAGGCTATTTAGGCTGTGGGTGGGTTTTCCCTGGAAGCAGAATGAGAGATAAGATGTAGCAAGTCAGTCAGTCCCTGTTGTCAGAAGTCAGAATTCAAGGTTCCTGAATAAAACTGCTGAAAAAACAGCCTGGTGTCACGTCTTCCTTGCAGGACCAGGTTGTGCGCCAAAACTGATGATACATTGGAATACACAAAATTGTTCTTATGGATTCATCTCTCTTTCTGTTCTCTCTCTCTCTCTCTCTCTCTCTCTCTCTCTCTCTCACACACACACACACACACACACACACACACACAAACACACACACACACAAAAACACACACACACACACACATACACACACACTTCCTCTCTCTCTGGTTTTTCTAACTCACTCCATTAGTTCATTTCTCCTGCCCATTATCCTATTTTAAATATTTGAAAATTGAAGTAGGAAATCAGTACAGATTTGCTATCATGTTCTCCTACTTCTGATAAAAGCCACTGGAATCCTTATTCAAATTCCTGCAATGAATTTCTTTCTCACAAGTATTTATTGAGACTTTAGGATCAGCTGGGTTTTGTTTGTTTGTTTGTTTGTTGTTTCAGGTGAGAAACCCAGGCCAAAAGTGACACTCACAGGAGCAGGTACAGCTTTGTATCTCATTTGCTGCTTCCAGGTCAGCCAGGATAAAAGTGGCCTCACTCTCCTGCTGCTCATTCCTTCGTCACCATGATGCACAGAAAAGCCCTCTGAGACTGTGAGCCAAAAGAAACCTGCCTCTTCCTTAAGGTGTTTTGTTACGGCAAAAAGAGTGGTGGAATGTTCTCTGTATGCTGTAAATAAAGGAGCTGTTTTGGTATATGTAGAGCACCGTAGGAGTGGGTGGAGGATCAGAGGACAGGCAGGTAGGAGAAGAGCGGAGTTAGTCAGTCTCCATCCAACCCCTGAAGAAGAGACATGTAACGAATCCAAGTGAGTCACAGTCTGGGACACATGGCAGATAGATTAAAAGAAATGGGTTGAATTGATATGAAAGAGCTAGCTAGTAATGTGCATGAGACATGGGCCAAACAATATGAAGTTAATATAAGTGTCTGATTCATTTCTTTGGGGGACAAAAGCCACAGTGGGCCAGGTCTGGACCTCTGGCCCCAAACAGTCCAGGAAACCTTCTACAACAAAAAGGGAAAGTAACTAATCCGGAAAATTACTGTGAGAAGTGGGGCTACTGTTGGAATAAACCTCACCAGATGATTTCTGGGCTCTTGGGACTGGTCTGAAGGAAGAGTTTGGAGCTATAGGATAAAGAAGCCTTAGAATTCTGATGGCAGAACACATGAGGGCATTCTAGTGTCAACTAAAAGATAAAAGTATCAGTACAAATATGAAGAGAAAAGACTTACAAAACACTATCAAACAAGAGTAAAATGCTTCCAAGAACTTGGGCTTCTAGGCCTGGGAGATTCCCAGAGGACAATCACAGCTGGACCTCAGATCATTAGACTCAGGATGGGAAGAAGTTCACCTATGAGCCTGCCTGGTACCAGCATGTGGGCACCATTATAATTCTTGAAATCAGTGTCCTGCTCATGATGGACTGAGGAAACAAAGAAGCTCACATGAAGTGCCAGGCAGACAGGCACTATTATGGTAAGCAAATGTATGATTTACTACGGGAGGGGGGAGGAAGGAGGGAGGGAAGAAGGAAGGGAGGAAGGGAGAGAGAGAAGGATGAAGAGAGAGAAGAGGAGAGAACCAAAATTGTTCATATCCTATGGACAGAAACATATTTGTGGAGATGAAAGTGGTGAGGAGTAGGTGGGCTGGCCAGGACCATGATGATGTCTGGATCTAGGCTTCAGCCTGGGCACATGTTTTAATTCTTGGTTCTGATGCATCGGAGGTGTGGTTTAATACCTGTGGCTTCTGATATTACCCAAGGCCAAGAAGAAAGGGCACCCCCTCACTGTTGTCTTGACCTTCGCTGGCTGAAGCACTCAGGAATGAGGGTCTTACACCACACGGGGTAGACAATAGAGCTGATCCTGCTCACAGGGGCAAGGGTGAGATGGCCCTGAGGGTAAAAAATTGGAGATCAAACATGCCTCCCCTTACCCCTCACCACTTGCAACAGGTGGGGGACCTGACCCAACTCATCACCAACTGCAGGATTTAGAGGAATGGGCTCTGCTCCTTGACTGGGCAGCACAATAGAGTTGTTACTGTAGATAGAGGCATAAGTAAGCCTGCCTGATGGCATGAGAGAGGCATAGCTGGTACTGCTTCCATTGGTCACAGTGCCCTGAGGCTGATATAAGACTGCATGTACACATTTAGCATATAAATGCACTGTTCATTGTTTTCTCTGTCAAATTTAGATTTGTTTTGGTTCAGTTTTCTTGTTAACTTCCACAAATCTACTTAGGAAAAGAAATATTCACTCTGTGTCGTTGTATATTATAAGCATATAACTCATTTCTCTTCTATAGGTGCTTGCATGGAATTTACATTGAAGAAGAATTTGCATGGAATCCCAGTAGACCCAGGACAGTGATGGGATGCTTAAGACTGATGTGCAAAAGCAGCTAATAACAAAGTTCGTGCCTCAAGCAAAGTACGTAATTCCGTAGACGATAACACCAAAGTTTCCCTCTCACTTCTACATACCTGCTATGAAACTTGGTCTCTCTCACACAAACATATTCATATATATTTGCACCCCCTTTCTTTTGCTCTATCCTCATTTTCACATATATGTTTAGCTGTGAGTCTGTGGGAGATGGGGCAGAATTTTTTTTGATAATAAAATTTATTCTACATTCTTATGTATTTAAACACTTGCACCCCAGATGTTTAGGGAGGCTGATGTACCTCTATCACTGGAGGTTGGTTTGTGGGTCATGGCCTAGCGCTGTTTTGGAAACCATTTTCTATTCCTTTCTAAGCAGCAATGTGAGAAACACATGTCCAGCCTTCGTACCACCCTTACTTCCTGCCATTATTGCTTTAAACCCCCTTTAAGCATGGACCTAAAGAAGAGATTCATTCTTTAAGTACTATATTTGACATTTTACATTGGTTAGTCTTATTTTAAACCATCATGTTATTGTTTATTTTGCTTACATTTTATCTTTACCTTAATGTATAGTCTCTATTGTGATATTCATATTGTACATTTATTAATTCTTTCTAAGGAAAAAGATTTTTCTGGTTTCTATGGATATTCTATTCTTAAACTATGTTGAAACAGTTATACACCCAAAGCCTACCTCAGTGATGGTGAGATTAATTTATATTATTTTGGTGGTATTTTTACTTTCTTTAAGTGGTTCATGACTGGTGCTTGTTTACATTTTCATATAAAAATTTAATTAGTTTTTGCCATTTCTAGGTTTTAAAACTTTCTTAGAAACCAAATGTTTTATGTAACATATCCAGTTCTACCACCAAACTGTGAATGGATGACTGGATCTCTCTCTCTCTCTCTCTCTCTCTCTCTCTCTCTCTCTCTGTGTGTGTGTGTGTGTGTGTGTTAGTCTAACAAAAATGATAATTTTATAGAGAACGGATGTAGATAGGACATTCTTATATAAAATCATTATACGTTGCATTGGTTGAGGTTTTTTGTCATGACAATAGAAAAGTAAGTGACTAAAACAATGTCCCCATGTGATGGCCTGTACACAACTTTGTGGGCCATTTCTTGATTAGCAATTGATGTGGGAGGGTCGATCCCTCTGGAGGCAGTGGTACTCCTGTGCTGTTTGTCCCAGATGCTATAAGAAATCAAGCTGAGCTTTTTTTCTCCATCTTTCCACACTGACACCATGGTGTGTATGAATGTCTTGGCAGATGCCCTCAAGAGTATCCACAATGCCAAGAAAAGAGGCAAACGCCAGGTCCTCATCAGGCCCTACTCCAAAGTCATCATCCTGTTTCTGACTGTGATGATGAAGCATGGTTACATTGGTGAATTTGAAATCATTGGTGTCTACAGAGCTGGGAAAATCATGGTGAATCGCACAGGCAGGTTGAACAAGTGTGGAGTGATAAGCCCTAGATTTGATATACAACTCAAAGGCCTAGAAAAATGGCAGAACAATCTGTTTCCATCCTGTCAGTTTGGCTTCATGTACTGACGACCTCAGCTGGCATCATGGACCATGAAGAAGCAAGGTAAAAACACACAGGAGGGAAAGTCCTGGGATTCTTTTTCTAGAGATGTAAAATATATAAATAAAAAGTCTCCATGAACAAAAAAAGACAGCAGGCTGAGCAAGCTAGGAAACATCACTCATCTATGGTTTAGGCTGAGCAAGCTAGAAAACACCAACCACTCACCTATGGAGTCTGCTTTAGTTCCTGCCTTCATATTCCCAGCCTGCTTTTGTTCCTGTCCTGACTTTCCTCAGTAGATTGTAATTCAGGATGTATAAGTGAGATAAACTCTTTTTGCACTGTGTATAAAAAGGAAGAATTAACAGAAGTAATTATTTTCTCATCCATATTAGCTAATGAAACAATATTTTGGAAAGAACATTTAAGAAAGTTGTATTCTGTGAGAGAATTGACCAAAATTGTATCATTTTCCATAGTTGTTGTTTGTGAATAAGGTGATCTACTTTCACTTCTCAGGTGATAAAATACCACGAACAAAAGCAGCTTAAGGAAGAAAGGGTTTATTTAAAGCATTGGTTCTCAATCTGTGTGTCCCAATTCCTTTGGCAAATCTCTATCTCCAAAATATTTACATTATAACATATAACAGTAGCAAAATTACAGTGTAAAGTAGCAACAAAAATAATTTTATGGCTGGGGGACACAACAACATGAAGAACTGTAGTGAAGGGTCTCAGTAAGTGGAAGGCAGAGAACTACTGATTAAATGATTTAAAATTCCAGGTTTATTATTGTGAGGAAGGCAAGATCGGAATTTAACACACCACATCCATAGTCAAGAGGAGAGAGAGGATAGATTGCTGTTTGCTTGCTTCCTTGTCTTCCCAGTCCTTGATTAGCTTCCGCTATATGAAATACAACTCAGGATCAAATCCAGGAAAGGGTGCCACCAATGTTCAGTCTAGATCATCTAACCTCAATTAGCTGTCAAGATAATCCTCCACACACATGCCCGCAGGCTAACCTGATATAGATAATTCCTCCTCACGATTATCTTTGCAGATGACTTTATGCACTGCCCAGCTGACAGTGAAACTAACAGATGGAGCAGGAGATTTTCAGAGCAATAGATCAAATTACACCTGGGGACAGCAGACCTTGTACAGAGGCTAGTTCTGTTGATTTAAGGTCATACGTATTTGAAGTTACTAAAATATCAGAAAATCATCAGTTCACACAGCTAACAACACATCAACATGTGGTTTTTAAGAGATGTTTGATGACTTTTTTCAACAAGTTTCTATTGACCAGGATTTGTTCAATCATGATGAATCTTATAATAAATGACACCAAACCAGCTTCAAATGGAATACAGTAAGTCCTAAGAAGGAGCATAACTGACTTTTGCAATATAGAAGAAAGTATATAGACACATTTGTATTAATAATTATATAATAGTTTTCTGAAGGACTGATATTTAAAGACCTGAAGGACATACCATCTCATTTGGGCAAAGTAGAAAGATGAGTTTTCTGACAGAAAAGGCTAAGAAAGAGTTAGAAAATGCCAAGAAATTAAAAAAAGACTAAAATGAATGAAGGATATTGAACATGGAGTCTGGAGATATGTGCAGTGTGAAATGTGAATGGAATGGGTTACATGAGACCATTGCATAAATTGTTGCCTTAGATATTCTAAGTCTAATGAGATTTTACAGAAATATTTAAGGAAAATCTGACTTAATTAGATTCATGTTTAAGAAGATATTGTTGCCTGTGATACAGAAATAAATTGAGGAAAGTAATGCATGCAAATATGATCTGTTAAGAAGTACTGTAGAGCTTAAGGTCAAAGAAAAGAAATTATGGCAAACTGTACTTAAATCAAAAAGACATCATGGGAACAGCATCCAGAGGTGGTATATAAAAATTACATGATTTTATATAGAATTGCATATGATGGTGAGTAAGGGAGATGAGATCAATAGAACATATAATAGTTGTAGATGTCTCAGTCCAATAACGTAACACTATGAAATAAATAATAAAAACGAAATCTGAGGAAGATTAAATTCACAGAATTACCTTAGCTTATATTGAGAAACTTTAAGTAATACTTCTTAGAGAGAGTGATATTTAAAGCATGCCTTAGTGCATGGCTAGTTTAGGATGCAGATGGTGAATATAATTATTATAATCTCCGTATGTGAGGTAATGACATCTTTAAAAAATTAAAGACTTCATTTATTATTTATTCTGTGTACGCCTCTGTGGGGTTATGTGCACATGTATGCAGGTAACCATAAAACTCTTCTGTGGGTATTAGATACCCTGGAGCTATAGCTACAAGTGGTTATAAACTGCCCTAGGTAGATTTCTATAAGAGCAATACATGCTCTATGCCACAGAGATGCCTCCCTAGTGCCTTCTACAAATTTTACAGGTTTTGAGTCAGTAAATATTTAGAAGAATGTAATGATTGTGTACAAATATCATACATTTTATATATTGTGATATAACATACAATGTGCAAGAAGAAACTAAGTTTTACGTATGTGCAGAAAGTGAATCATAGAATTTAAGTTACTCAGAATAAAAGCTGGATAAATGAGTCTAAATTGAATATGTTTAGAATCTAAATTAAATCTGTTTTAAACCTAAATTGGATGGATTTTAAAACTTCAAATTCTTAATTGCACCACCTGTTCCTAGTACTTTTTGCCTTTTTTTTTTAAATAACACTACAACTAGCACATATATATATATATATAATATAATATATATATATATCTTGTATATTTGATTTTATTTTCTGCAATTTCCAATAGTGGCTCAGGCCCTTTGAAAGCCAAGATTTGCTGTTTTCTCTTCTCCTTGATCCTAACATCTAGTGAGGATATATACATTAAAGTTAACAGGATTAATGGATTGTAAAGATGAGTGAATGCAAACCCATTTTCTTCCCGCTAACAAAAGCATTCTATTTAATTGAAATATATTAGTTTTGAGTGTTATTGATTTAATTTTACTCATACAATTCATATTTTAATATTATCTGCTTTCTTTTCATATGTTATCAATTTGTAAAAAGCAATTTATTAATCTGTGCACAAGGCCTAAGGGTGAATATGAAGACTTATAAGATAACATGATTCCTTAGGGAAGATATGATACATTTAAAGACATATGGCATAATGTATTGAATGGTTAAGTAACACTCACTCCGTCATAGAATCAATATCACAAGACTACATTAGGACAAAATTGAAATGCCAAAAAGAATAATCAATTTAATGAATTCTACGAAAGATAAGAAGATGAAAGATCTGTAGCCAGTTACATCAATATAGTCTCAGAGGAAGCAATATTTGACTAATATTTCAAAAATATGTAGACTATTATTGGCCAAGGAGCCTATGAATTGGGAGGCTGAAGAAGGGCTAACCAAAGATTGTTAAATAACTGGAGCAATATCAAGTAGAAATTAGGAATTACTGAAGCACACACTGGATGCCTAAACCATCATGTAAAATGTGGAATCCTGAGGTTTGTTTGAAGTATGAAGTTCATATTTAAGTCAACAAACACTTTTTGTTTGAAACACTTAGTAGGTAGGTTAGATATATAGGTAGATAGGTAGGCCCTGATACATCCACATCACCCATTAATTGATAAGACTTGCTTTATTAAGGTAATACACAAAACTTCCCTGGCAATACCACTAAAAAGAAGCCATTGGCAAGAATATTATATTTAAACAGTGTGGGTTCATGATGTAGAGAACTTATTCAGCGGCCTTGCTATTTTATAATATAGTTAGGATAATAACTTTAAGGTAGGGATTTTCATTTTTAATTTATTATTATGAACAAAGAAGTCACACTTTCTATCCTTGTATATCCTTATTTAAGGTCCCTTCCCCCTCCCACCACATCAGGTCATTTTCTCTTCTCTACAATGCCCCATTTACCCCAGGGTAGGCGGCAGGCAGTCCCAAGGTCCCACTGTCCCAATATTGCTTAGTTCAGCCTCCACTCCTGGTAGATGCAGTTTTCTCCTCCCAACCTTAACACTGAGTCAGGTGTTCCTCTAGGGGGAGTGGGATCCAAGGTGTCAGTCCCAGGTGTTTCTGATCCCAAGCTGTTTAGTGGTTGCTGTTTGCAGCTTGGGCATGCTTTGCTTTTTTCTTGTCTGTTTGTTTGTTTAGAGTCCACTAATGAGTGAGTACATCCCCTACTTATCTTGTAAGGTTTGTAATACCTTTCTCAGGAGGATATTCTCCAAATCCATCCATTTGCCTACAAATTTTAGGACATCATATTTTTCTTACAGCTGAGTAGTACTCCATTGTGTAGATGTACCACAGTTTGTTAATCCATTCTTCAGTTGAGGGGCATCTAGGTTGTTTCAAGGTTCTTGCTATTACAAATAACGCTGCTATGAACATAGCTGAGCTAATGTCATTGGAGTGCAACTGTGCATCTTTAGGGTATACATGCAGAAGTGGTATTGCTGGGTCATTGGGGAGATTGATTCTCAATTTTCTGAGAAACCGCCATACTGTATTCCAAAGCGGCTGAACAAGCTGACACTCCCACCAACAATGGAGGAGTATTCCCCTTGCTCCCATGCTCTCCAGCATAGGCTGCCATTTGTGTCTTTTATCTTAGCCAATCTAACAGGTGTCAGGTGGTATCTCAAAGTTGTTTTGATTTGCATTTCTCTGATGGCTAAAGATGAGCACTTTTTCAGGTGCCTTCCAGCCATTTGTAATTCTTCTGCTTAGAATTCCCTTTTTAGATCTGTACCCCATTTTTTGATTGGGTTATTCAAGGTTTTGGGCTCTAGATTCCTGAGTTCTTTATATATCTTAGAAATCAGTCCTCTATTACTTTTAGTGTTGGTGAAAATCTTTTCCCATTCTGTAGGTGGTTGTTTTGTCTTGTGGACAGTATCCTTGGCTTTACAGAAGCATTTCAGCTTCAGGAGATCCCACTTATTGATTGTTGATTTTAGTGTCTGTGCCACTGGTGTTATATTTAGGAAGTGGCTGCCTGTGCCAATTCATAGAAGTGTACTTCCCACTTTCTTTTCTATCAAGTTTAAAGTGGCTGGGTTTATGTTGAGGTCTTTGATCCACTTGGATTTGAGTTTTGTGTTGGGTGACAAGTTTGGATCAATTTGCATTTTTCTACACACTACCATGCAGCTATACCAACATCATTTGCTAAATATACCATCCTTTCTCCATTGAATATATCAGCCTTTTTGTTGAAGATCAGGTGTTCATAGGTTTTGGGGTTAATGTCTGGATCCTCAATTATATTCTATTGAACCGCAAATCTGTTTTTATGCCAGTACCAGGCGTTTTTATTACTGTAGCTCTATAGTATAACTTGAAGTCAGAGATGGCGATGCCTCCTGAGGATCTTTTTTTTTTTTGAGCAAAATTGTTTTGGCAATCCTGGCTTTCCTGTTATTCCAAATGAAATTGAGTATTGTTCTTTCCAGGTCCAAAAGATATTGTGTTGGGATTTTGATGGGCAGTGCATTGAATCTGTAGATTGCTTTTGGTAGAATTGCCATTTTTACTATGTTGATCCTACCTATTCAGGAACATGGAAGAGCTTTCCATTTTCTGATATCCTCTTCAATTTCTTTCTTCAGTGATTTAAAATTTTTGTCAAATACATCTGTTACTTCTTTAGTTATAGTTACTCCAAGGTATTTCATACTATTTGTAGCTATTATGAAGGTAGGGATGTTGGACAAACGGCAGTTGTTAATACAGGTCTCTACTACCTATGACCTTGAAAAAACTCTTCATATTTACCTTCCATACAGAAAGGGATTTTTGGTCCATGGGGACACTGGAGGCAAGTACTTATTTATAAGCAATCTCAGTTTCCAGATCTAACCAAAGATATACCAATAGTCATGATTGACCTTGCTCATTCAAGAGTAACCTGAGAATCCAAGACATAGTCTATTGACTGACGTAGAATAATAAAGGATGAATACTTCATTTGTTTATTCAAAAGATTTTATGTTCTATCTCAAAGTGATAAACTATTATACATATCTACATATATATATATATATATATATATATATCTGCTAATCACCAATCTATTAGGTGTGGATCAAGGAATATGGTAAAGTTCCTGTTTGACATAGAAAATAATGGACTTGATAAAATTAAATGTTCTGTGATGATGACAGTGTAGCAAATGACAGGAACTGGGAAGGTAGGTACATGACACATACATTGAAGTGTGGTGACATATGCATTGAAATATAAAGTTATGCTTAGGCTGTGCTATATAAGAAAATATTTTCCAGTTTTCAGCTTTGGAGATGAGCTGTGCACAGGTCCCAAGGCAATAAAGGCAGGGCCATTCACATGGCTTCCAGGAATTCAATGTGTGAGGATCAGAAATAAAGAGCTAAAGAAGTTAGAAAAATCTTCAAGTTATGTCAGGAGGTCAGATCAGTGTCTAAAAATCACTGAACAGTTGTTAATCAGGTATGGTAATAAAATTATCCATAATAGCTTATTAATTGTTTTATTTTATGTTTAAATTTAGTGTGTTTGTGTGTGTGTGTGTGTGTGTGTGTATGTGTGTGTGTGAAAGATAGGGAGGAGGGAGGTATGCAGAGAGAGGGATTATGCACATCAACATGAGTACAGTATTCATGGAGAGAACGTCAGATCTCCCGGAGCTAGAGTTCCAGGTGATTGTTAGGTACTGACATGGGTGCTGAGAACCACATTCTGGTTCTTCCTCTTCAAGAATAGTATATACTCTACACTACTTAACTGTGGTGGAGATGCTCTCTGTATGCTGTAAATAAAGGACTGTTTTGGCCTATGCACAGCACCATAGAAATGGGTGGAGTATCAGAGAGCAGTTGGGAAGGAGAAGGGTGGAGTTAGTCAGTCTCCATCTGACCCCCAAAGGAGGAACATGTAGAGGTACAAGTGAACCATGGGCTGAGCCACGTGGTGGGAAGATTAATTGAAATGGGTTGAATTAAGATGAAAGAGCTAGCTAATAATATGCTTGAGGCATGGACCAAAGAGTATAAAGTATATAAGCCTGTAATTCATTTCTTTGGGGGACAAAAGCTGTCGCAGACCAGGTACAAAACCTCTGGGTCCAAAAGGGCCCCGGGAAAACGTTCTACAACATTTAACCAGCTCCATATCCCCGAGAGCATATGCTGAAATTACTTCCCCTGAAATTCAATCCTGACATTCACTCAGACCTATGGTAAGTCACTTCAAATCTCTGGACCTTACTTCATCATCCTAATACGAAAATACTATCATCCTATTTTAATCTTTTATGACCTATTTTAAGGTTCAGAAAGAGTCTATAGCTGTATTTGCATATAGTAGGAATAAAATAAATAATAATAATTACATTTCCTCTAAAAGCAAATTATATATTTAAATTTCCTAATATTCAATGTATCTTCTGTCTTGCAGGAGGGCCAGGAAGCATGTGGAGACTGGAGTTACAGAGAACTTTGAGTTTTTGATGCTTAAATCTAAACTTGGTCCTCTGCAAGAGCCATGGTATCTAAAGCAATTTTCCAGTATCAGGAAACCATTATAAATGAAATACGTATTATCACAAGTCAGTAATAGTATGTGAAAATCGTATACATAATCCATATGTATTTCAGGTATTCTTATATGTTTATTTAAAAGCTGAACAATAGGCACAAATAATGAATGTTTTATTTAAGACAATGTAGCTACTAAATTATGTGAATATTAAAGATGTAGTTTCATTTATTGGTTTCTACTGTCTTCAAGTCATCACACATTTTATACTTAAAGCACACATTATTTTCAAGTAATGGTATCTGAAATGCTCACTAACTCTATAGGCAAATAGTTATTCCTTTGGTCAATACAGATCTTCAAAGTAAAAGATCAGCCAATGTTTGAATGTAGACAATTGGTGAAGATGGAATAGATGACAACTTGGAGAACTTTTGAAGTACAGTGCCTATGCTCTGAGAGTGTTGGTCATAAATGGCTTTACATTTTTGGTTTTGATGCATGGTACTTTCATGAAAAAACTTAGCTACTGATGAACAAAGCATCAAACATCTATGAAAATAAAAAGGATGCTTCTCAGATATCCATATATTTGTCTTCACAAATACCCCTGCTACATTATTACAGAAAGGGAAGGGAAGAGAGGAGCACCATAAGTTTAGAAGTAGAAAAATGAAAGGCTAAAAGTTACAGGACCCATCAGAATGGTGCGATAGCCAGCTAGAAGATATTAGGGCATGCTTAAGATCTTGAAAGTCAGAATGTGGTCAGAATATATCAATAAAATATTGAGAAAAGACATTTAAAAGTGTGTTTTAAAGTAAATACATAAATAACTATCATGTGCCAAAACATGCAACCAAATATTTTTAGATAGAAAACATGGTACATTTGAGACACTTGCTGGACTCTCTCCTACAATACCCTCTGAATCATCTTCAAAATTAATGTTAAGTTTACTCACCAAAGAACAGCTATAGTCATTGACACCCAAGTCTAAAATCCACTGTGCTTATTGGACCTACATGGCTAATGTGCAAAATCTGATTTCACAGGATCCTGAAGCTTTCAAGTCTTCTCCTTGCTGGGAAGGGAGAAGCAAACAGCTTCCTTCCCTGTAGGTTGTTTTGAGATATGGAGGAACACACAGCAAGGTGGTACAATTGCAGAGGAGGTGCAGTTAATGCAACATCTACTAGTTGACAGGCACAGACCTCACCTTCCCAGTAAGCTCACAGGCTAACAGCATGCCTTGGCAAGGGCAAGTTTAATTAAAGTCACAGCTCACTTGGCAGCACCTCAACTCTACACCCACCTTCAGACCCTAATTCCCCTAGATTCTTTCTCCTGTAATGATTTACCTCTCTAGATTTATTCTTCCACTGTGAAGAAAAAGGAAGTTTCTCTAACAGAATTTTTCTGTTTCCAGTCATATCCCCCATGCCTGCTGATTGTATTTGTAAATATCTCAGAGGAATCCAAGCTCCCACGGGATCTGTGATTGCAAATAAATGCTGCATGAATGGAAGCTGTCGTCAGTCCCTCCATCCTAGGTGTCAGAACAAAGATTAACATCATATCTTTACAGTCAGTGTCTCCTATTGAATAATTGTTTATTTTGTGGTTGGGAAAAATATTACTTAGAACCAACACATACTGTGTCTGATGTACATATTTGACCAAGATTAAAATTTTCATTGCTTTACTCTAAAGTACATCATCTTTCTGTAAGATAACCCTGCCTTATTTTGGGATATAGTAAACACATTAAGTATCACACCCACAGAGGTTGAGCTCTTGATGGATAGAAGGTCTAAGAAGACAGTTCACAGTACAGGATCCAAACCATGATTCAAAACCAATAAACAGTCCAGAAAATACTTGATATCAAGTCACATTTACTTATTGATGGTTGATAGAACTGCATTCACTTGCCCACCGGTAGGCAGTAACTGAATTGTGCTTGCATTGTAAACAGTGTTTATATTATCAGTTTCTGAAGTTGAACTCCTTGGGTTTGAATCCTACTGCTGGATTGGAAGAGAATAACTCAATTTCTCTGTGACTTATTTTTCTGAAATTCTTCCATATGAACAAAATACCTACCTCATTCAAGTATTTGATTATTGATGTGAGGTATCTTTTTATGAAAAATTTCTAATACATATTCAGTGTCCTCTTGATATAAACTACTGAATTTATTGCATACAACTTTACTGGGGAGAAGACAGCCCCCTACAATAAAGACTGAGTGTTGAGGGGATCACAGGTTATTCATGCTTCAGACAAGCTCAACTAGAATTTTTACTACCTGTCTTTTGCTCAGGAATATGACAGAATACATAGGACTCAGTAGTCACTTTACTCATGATTACATGTATATCATAATGAAACTAGGAAGAGGCAGATAAATAAAAAAAGTTGGTACAGGGAGACCTGATTCTGTCCTTAGTACCTATCACTTTTCTGTCACATCAGTGTGCATCAACAGCCAGACTTTATCGGCTTTGGTAAGTATAAAATTAGTCGTTTTTTATATGAACTGTTTTATCCTTAAACTATTTTAGTATTGATCACTGGTTAAAATAATTCTAAATAATACCAAGAATTTACTAGTTTTCAGTTGGGAGTCAGAGACAAAAGCCAGTATAACAATGACATAATAAATGCTACGTGAATATTGACTAATTCTAGTGTCAGATGCCATTCATGTAAATATCTAAATTGTAATTGCTTCAGACTCTGTGGGTCTTGTAGTTTCTATGGGTTTTCATTTTTACTTTCATGTAACCCTACAAGTTGAAAACTAATTTTAACTCATATTGATCCTTAGTGCAAACCATTATTAATGTTATATTATTTAGTTGATATAAAATATGAATAATCTGTGACATAATATGCTAGAAGATTATATAATTAGAATAGATTATTTGTTTATTTTTGTTATCATTTGACTGTTGCTGCTGTTTTTTTATTATCAGCATATTGGAACAAATTTTATTTTCAATCTACATTATGCAAAGCCTCAGGAAAATTTAGTTAAAAAAACTCATCTCAGAAGGTGCGTCATTTTATAAGTGTGTCATTCCTGACAAATGGAATTCTATTCTACAGTATAAGGTAGAATTTTCTGCCATAGTTTATATTAAGATTTGTAAAGAGAAAAAGCTTCTATTCAATTTATTGTTTGTTATTCGTTTCACAGCTTGTTGTCTTGGTTGATCTGAAATGGAACTACTCTCTGCCAGTATTCTGTATATTGTCAGAACAAGAGATGTTGAATCTTTGATTGAGAAGGTAATTTCTTGTGTCTTTATTTATCATTTCTTTAAAAAAACAAAAAACAAAATAACCTAATTTGTCTGTACTCATTCTTTCCTGCTTAAAGGAAAATTTGTCCTGATCTGCTTGGGTGAAGAAAATACAGCCATGAATTAGATTCAATCATGTTGTACTCATTTAATTTTTTTATATTTTAAATAAAATATAATTACATCATTTCTCCCTTCCTTCTAATTTCTCCTAAGCCCCTCCTTCTCAAATTCATGGTCTCTTTTTTAAAATATTATATAATATGAATGTTACTTACAGATCAGTAAATATATCCTGCTGAGTCTATTTAGTGTTGCTTGTATTATTGTTTTTGTGTGTTTGTTTGTTTTAACACTAACCACTTGGTATTGGACAACCAATTAGAGGCTCATCCCTAGAAAAGAATAATTCTCCCTTTCTTTGTAGTCATAATTTACTTGAAGATCTTCATTTAGAGAAGGTCCTGGTAACATATCCTCTATCCACATTGGTATCTCAACTTTTGCCATTATGATTAGGAACTTGTTTAGCCAACCAAGCAGTTGAGTTTTCATGAAGCTACATTATATTCTCATAACCCCAGGGCTGGATTTAGTGTGATATCAACACTAGCTATGTCTTATATTTCATTTCATATAAATTGATACTAATAAACGAAGAGACATGAAGCAGTCTTGGGATTCAGAGCTCAGCACAGGACTTTACAATATTGACCAATGAGCAGGAGGCAAGGAAATTAGTTTAAAGATTTAAACCACTATTTTTTTTTAAATTGAGCATTAGTCTCTTTTCATCCTTAAATATTTGTCCTTCTTCCCAGAGGCAAAGAGGGAACAAATTATGTGGCATTTGTCTAAAATGATAAGTGAAATTACCACCCTAAAATTATGAAATATTTCGAAATCTCACTAGCAAGTAAAATGCAAGGAATTTAAAATGATCTTTGAATTGATTTGAAGCCTCATTTTACTTTGCTTAGCCTGGGCATTGGAGGAACAAAAATTAAGTGGCTATGAAACTATGTTCTTGTACGAGGATAACTTCTGAGCCTCTGAAATTAGACAATCATGTTTAATATAAATAAAGAATGTTGAGAAAGTGGCTACTAACATTCAGACAAACACAAAGAATGGGTTCTATGTACTCTGATTAAGCAAGAAAAATTAGAATAGTGTTTCCTTCATCTTGCATATTTTATAAATGCAAATTAATCACTCCCCTTATTTTTCCTTGTTGGCCTAAAACTTCTGATCTTAAGGCTCTGTTCCTCCAGCATTAGTCTCTCAGAAAGCTGGGTCTACAACAACATGTCACCATACCTTTTCAATAAATACAGTACACCAACACAGTCCATGAAGATCATTATTTCCTGACCACACATACATGGCTTTTAGAAAAGATGTTATCTATTTTTTGTTTTATTACATACTTACTGGATCAGAAATACTATCTATGCAACAATTTACAATGAAGCTTTTTTAAGTGAATATTTTACAGTCCATGAAATTTGATCTGTTCATGTAACTCCCAAGAGTTATTTCCTTTAACAAATGAGTTTCTTAGTTTAAGAAATAGCTCACTTAGACTAAAATGTAGAGATGTGGGAAATGGTGCTGGTTAAACCAATGGCAATTAAGTACAAAGAACATTCCTCAGACCTCTGTTATATTTATTATTTGGGTTATTTTCTGTGCTGTAAGTCTTTTCTTTTTCTCCGTTTGCTTAATTTTGCATGTTCACCATAGACATATTCTACAGGCCTCATCGTAGGCTGTTTCAAGGCTTTGCCTACAGCCTAACACGTGGTTTATTTGTATGTCTCTTTTTCTTCCTTCACTTTGTTAACCACTAGTCTTTGCCTTTATCAGAGTTCACCCTTATATCGTGTCTATTGATTTCTCCATGTTTTTCTTCTTCTGCTGTGCTTTGATGAATTTTACCAAATGTGCTATGTAGTCGATGGTCAATAAATATTAGATGGACTGATGAAAAATGGATGAATGAAGCAAGGAATATATGAAGGGATTCTACTGCCTCAGAGAGCAGTCTAAATCCTGGTATGTGAAAATGACATTTCTACATGAGGATGGGAGGGTAACAAAATCAATGCTGTATCTCTTTCTAGGGAAATATATCCATATTTGTAAGACTGCATTTTGGCCAAATAGACTAGAGATAAAAGCAGACTTTACATACATTATTTCTATAGTTTTATTATTTTCCTTAGTCTCTCAGTGAAAATTTTATACTCTTTGTTTCTACTTTTACTTGTCAAGCTACCCTTCTGTACATTTTCAAAGTAGTTTTGTTGTCTGTATAAGTAAAGAAAGTATATGTGTACTTCTTATCAACCTTTTGAGGTCTAAGAACTGTTTTGGTTTTTATCTTTCTAAAGGCTATTTTCAATATCTCAGCATTCCAAACTTCAAATTTCAATTACAAACACTATAAATATTTAATAATTAATGTATTATATAGTACTTAGTATTCTCTGTGTATGTGTGTGTGTGTGTGTATGTGTGCAGTGTGTGCATGTGTGTATGTATGTTTGTGGTATACAGAGTAAGTTTTAAAAATAATCACAGTGTTAAAATAAAATAATAAGATTCGTTTATATTTAATAATAAAAAAGATAAGCAGAAGGTATTTATGCATCAAGACATTATTATTATTATTATGCAAGATTATTATTATTATTATTTATTATTATCTTGATTCATGTATGGAAAATAATAGAAGGGTTTTCAAAGATTTCACTGATATAAAGATGTTATTAAACTTACTTGTTAGTATCTGACTTCTCTGATCTCAGTTAAGTTATCTTTAAAATGGCAACCAAGTTTCTCTACATTCCGAGAACTATACAGACTTAGGTGGGAGTCAAAAATGAATGCAGAGTCATTTTTTGAACAGCTTGATGCTTTGTAGCTAAACCTGAAACAATTGTTTACTTAAGTTCCTGTTCTCTGCCAAAGAAACAATAACTGAATTTGTGCTCATGTGATAATATATGTCTTTTGTGTTCATGCAATAAGAGATGCTGTAAGGTTCACAAGCAATATTCTTCCTAAGACTAGGCAAGCCATATAGGACAAGTCATGGTACAAATCAATGAAGGAGATGCATGGAGTGAAGTGCTGTGCTTATGTTGGCAACAGGAAGATAAATCCTGCTTCCAACACTAGGTTTATGGTTTCTTAGAAATATCAATTATCTCTTGGGACAAAACTAAACTGAAAATTTTTAGGAAACCTCTTCCATTTTTCCATCACTAGTAGAAGTACATAAGAGAACCCTACTGAGATTGTGAGTAAATTTTCAAATTATTCTTTCCTTCCTCAGATAAGTATCATATACATAAAAATTTCCATACATATTCAGGGTGTTTACAATTTTTCTAGGTTTTTCTAATCCAAGTTTACAGTCATGATACTCTGCTGTAATCAGAATTTATTCCCAAATTAAAGAAGTCATGGCATGTATTTCCTATACAGTGCACTATTTTATTAATTTCCAAGAACTATAGCTTATTTAATTCTCAACATAGCCTTATTTGATAGTCTTTATTATTCCTGAGGAAGTGCATATGAGTTGATAAGTTTTGCTAAATACAGTGATTTACCAAACAGCATACAATGTAAAGGCTGTGAACTGAACTAGAACTAATGTTTTCAAATTAAAATAAAAGTGGGGGGTGCTTCTGGAGATAATTTAAAAATTAACATTGTCATTGAACAGAGGAATATATGTGCCTCATTCAAGAGGAATGAATAACAATAAAAAATGAAGTGTCCATTGCCCCAAAGGGAGTGAAATATTTGGCAAGCCATTCTGCATATCTCTAGCGGTCCAGAAAGTCACTGGATGCTCAGATTCTGTACTTTATTCTGTTATGCTTTAGTCAGGGAAAGAATTTCAAGAGTGCCACTGACATCATTAGAATATCTCTCTGGGGATGAGTGACAGCTCATGGGGTCATGACTGTTGATTGGAGGTGAAAACATTAGACCTCTGAATGTGGGAGGGGTATCCCCTGGGCCACTGAGGGACTTGCAGGTTGCAGGTGGCACTAATTTCACATGAAAGCAATGTGTTTGCCAAAGGAAAGACAGATGGTACCAGTCACTAGTTATTTATTTCTATAATTAGAGTCATGCTGTTATTCAGGTCTTGAAGAAATTCCCACTTCTTATGGAATTCCTCCCATTACTAACTAGATGAGAAATGGAAATCGGAAGTCAAGACGAGATTGTTTCTGTTGCAGAATTCCTCTTCAGTAGCTGTGCTTGCAGGAAGGACACTATCTAGAGAAATAACCTAGATCAGCCAAGGTACGGAGCTTTTAAATCCAGTGCTATTAGTGCTGTGTTTTCATAAAACAATATCCTACTTTTCTTTCATGTATGTCATCTGCAAAGAGTACTTGAGAAAATAAGTTTGACCATGAACATCATAAATCATTTTTAGTCAAATCTATTATTGAAACTGTGGAGCACATTGAGTTGATGAAAGATATGAGAATGTAAATTTTAAACAACCAAGAATGAGTTTGAATTAAAGCGCTCCAGTAATTAGATAACTAAACAAATTTCTTTAACCTTTAGATACTATCTTCTCTGCATGGAAAGGTGGGCAACTGATGTTCGCGTTGCAGAGGTTTTCTAAGAATTTACTAAGGAAATAAATAAAAACATTCTTAGACAATTGCTTAACCCAAATTGTAACATATTAAATAGACTTTATATTAATATTATTATTTGTTAGTTTTTTGAGACAGAGTTTTTTGTGTAACATTCACAGATGTCCTGAAACTCACTATGAAGTCAGGCTGGAGTCAAACTCACAGAGATACACCTATCTCTGCCTTCTAATCTGCTGGGATTAAACATATGCACCACCACCATTGGGTTAGTGTTATTGTTTTAATTTAATTAAGAAGATAGAAATTAAAAACATTAATGTGGTATGACATACAATAATCCTAGTGCTAAAGTGTGCTAAGATAAATTTATTTATGTACAATGAGGAAAAGGATAACATGATTAACATTGACAACATTCATTGGCCCATTTTATACTATGAATTTCTTCATTTACTTTTTTAACATTTATTCCATTTATATGGAATACTTCTATCCAAAGCTCTTTTACTAAGCCCCTTTTTCACAACAAATCCCCATCTGCTATCACTGCATTTTGTTTGTATGTCCTAATGCATTTAATTAGGATTGATTCCATGAGTGTGAGTGGGGGCTCACTTACTTGAGCAGTAGTTGCTTACCAGTGGCTTGTCCAATTAATAAAAAGGTTTACTCTAACCTAGAATCCTTTAACTGCCTATAGCCCCCTAGGAAATGTGAATTTCATGAAACTCTATTGCTGCCATGAAGAATTATGGTTGGGCCTTGTGTTTTTATATTTATTTATTGCAGGGCTTGTGAAGATTCGGCAGTATCTGCCCTATCATGTTCACTAAAGAATGTTTTGCAGCACTTCTCCCCACCTTCCTGCTGGCTTTTATATTCTTTCTTCCTCTCTTCTCTTCTGAAATCCTCCCTGAGCCTTGAAGTTGATGTAGTTACCCTGTTTAGTGCTGAGCCCTCAAAAGGAACTTACTCTCATCTCTTTATCCAGTTATCAGTCTCTGAATTAACCACCATCCATAACAAACAGAAACACCCTATTGGTTATGACACTGAGGCAGGAGAATTGCCATTAGTTCAAAAGAAGTTTTGACAGTATAGTAAGATTCAAAACTACCCTAGTTTAGATAATTTATGTAGGTATAGAACTCAGACGAAGCCAGTATCTGAATTTCGAGATGAATGCTTATAATTAACACTGCAGGTTGCATACACACATAAATAAATTGCATAGGAAAAAAAGATTATTCTAGTAATGCAGTACTAAAAAGAGAAAATGGGCGAGCAAGACAGTTAGACCCTGTCTGATCACTTATTTGTTTATCTTAATTGATATTTTCAAGACAGTTCTTCCCTACAGAGCCTCAGGCCCTCTGCTTGTGTTTGTTATAAAATCTCTCTCTAACTGTGTAGTGCTGGGAAATGAAAACAATCTCAATAACAATACCTTATGTTCTATACTATTCTAGTGTTCTATATCATGCATCCATGTTTTCTCATTGACTCTCAACAATGAAACAAAATATTCATCAATAGGGAAAGCACACTATGATATTTTAGATTATTGGCTTCCTCAGAATTCCTGTGACTAAGTTCTCTTCTCTTCAATTCTCAGTGAACCCTCACCCCATTTATAACCTCCCATCCACACAAGGAAGCAAGTAAGACAGCTAAGGATTTTGATATATTTATTACGCATGCAGTTTAGAGAATATCTGACTAAGACTTGATATGGGAGTGAGGAAAGCAGATCTGCCTGGAGTGGATGTTGAACTAAGCCACCTTGGGACCTTCTGTCCTTGCTGGAGAGGAAATAAACTGATGGAGAGAAGACTGAGTGACTGGGAGGGGCAGGAGGGGGAAGGGAGCCTGAACAAGGGGATACATGGATTAAAAAAAAATTTATGACTTTTTTCTATAATAAAAAATGACAGGAAGATATAGCAATATGTAGCAATGGATTGATTATGGTATATTAACAAAAAGATGGAGAGCAATGGGTGTAATAAGTAGACAATTAAAAAATACAAATAGGGGCTAGGGAAACCAGTTGACAGAAAAAAAGATTTTCACATAGGCATAATACATGAATTTGATTCCCGAATGCATATTTTAGAAGAGCTGCTCTTACAGGTGTGTATCTACACTGGAAATGTAGGATGGAGAGAAAGATCCTTAAAGCTTGCTGACACACCAATCTGGCTATATCAACCAGCTCAAGGTTCAATGTGAGAAACTGTCTCAAAAAAATAGTGAAGAGGTGCTGTAAAGATGTTTCAGCTGTTAATAGTACTGGACAATCTTCCAGAGGACCAGGATTAGAATCTCAGAACCTATGTGGTGTTCACAACTGTCTATAACTTCAGTTCCAGGGAAACTAAAACCCTCTTGTTCATTTCCTGGGTACCAGGAATACAAATGTTATAAAGATACACTTGCAATGAAAACATCAGTACACATAATAAAATAAAATACAAGAAAAATAATTATTATAAATAAAATGGAGACCTGAGAAAGATACATAATATCTACATTGGCCATCATAAGCATGTACAAGCACATACATATGACCTCACACATATATGTACACTTTCATACATAAATAGGTTTGTAAATAATTTTGTTTAAGGTTCTAATTTAAAATATAAAAGATGCTGAAATCTAGGTTAAATATTTAAGCATAGTTTCTCCTGTCTTATAGCACATATTTAACAGAAGGATATTTTTACTAGGTAGTTTAATTTTGTTGTTTGATATGTAAGTCACATAAGTATAAAGATTAATGATTTTATCAGTACAGATTTCATAGTGTTATAATGATTCTTGAATTGGACAATGCATATAATATTTAACATTTTCAGAATATAATAAAAAGAATGTAAGAAGTTTATGCATAGCAATGTATGATTTCTCATCATACTAACAAGTAATATAGGTTTATAAATGAAAAGTGATAAGGGAAGAATTAGAACTGTGGTATTTCACAGACCCTTATGCATCTGCTTAATATTGACATTTTTTCTTATGGCAAGAATGCAGATAATTGGTATTCACTCACTATGTAACCTTTAACACAGAGAGGGAGAATGGAAAAGATGTTCCACTCTCCTCAGTCCTCTTCTGGGTATTGGTATGTCTGTGTTTCAAATTAATTTTGAAAGACAAGCACAAGATGTTGCCTTTATTTGTCCTTGAAAAAAACCATTCTTATTCTTGGTGGAAGTTATATAGTTTGAGTCTAAATGTACAGGTCAAAATAATTGTCTGACAAGTAAAACGCTTAGCTGCAACTTGCCTTGAGTCTTCTGCCTCCTCTGTTCTCCTTTGCAGTGAATATCTGTCTCTGATATTTCTAAGTATATTCTTACCATCTTACCTTGACCTTCTGGCATTTTCCTGCCTCTGTTACCTGAACTTTGAGTTTTCAGCTAGAACATGAAGTTTGACACAGAAGTTTGTCAGCTTGAACTTTTAAAATCCTTTTCTCTTAAAGTATGTTATGGGTACCAATTTGGAGAATTAGAGAGGCAGACTGAAAATGAAAACTAAAGTGCAAACACCATTCCCCAGCATTACAAAATGTTAGTTAAATAACATTTAACCCCAAACCTATATATTTTAATAGAATAAATTCACATTAACTACCAAGCCTCCCCTTTATGTTTCTTTTTTTTTTCTTTTTCTTTCTTCCCTTATCTCTTTCTTCCTTTTTAGAGACATGATTTCTTTGTGTAAAAGTCCTGGCTATCCTGGAAACCCATTTTGTAGACCAGGCTGGCCTTGACCTTATTGAAATCCACCTGCCTCTGTGCTATGGGCTGTCTTTCTGAATGCTGTGAATATGTTTTAATACCTTTGGTTAATAAAGAAGCTGCTTTAGCCTATAGCAGGGAAAGATAGAGTCAAGTGGAAAATCTAAGCAGAGGTACAAGGAGAAGAGGGCAGAGTCAAAGAGATGCCAGCCATCTGCCCAGGGAGCAACATGCTATCATTCTTGCAATATCACAGTCATGTGCCATAACAAAGATTACTAAAAATGAGTTGGTTTAAGTATTAAGAGCTAATTAGTAATAAGCCTGAGTAATAGGGCAAACAGTTTGTAATTAATAGTAAGCCTCTGAGTGCAGGGTAGGAATGTCCATCTACATTTGTCACCCAATATCAGCAAGAATTGCCACATAAAACTTGAGAAGGCATTATGAAAAAGATTCCAAATGCACGTGTACACACACACACACACACACACACACACACACACACACACACACACACGAGTCAAACATATCTTCTTGATAACAGCTTCTTCTTGAGTAGGTTTTGTTTGTTGGTGGCAAGCAGAGTTGCTGCTTCTTTGAGAGATGGGTTTCTGATGGTGTTATCTGAAAAAACCATGAGACTCTTTCAAGAGGCCCAACTACCATACACTTACATGCTGTTTATAATCAGTTGGTAACATGGACTTAGAAACTCCCCAGAATTGGGATGGTAAATGTAGTTCCCGCCAGTACCTCTGTCATAAAACTTAATTCTCTCAGACCAAGGATCTGAGCAGAGCCAGCTGCCAAAGCCACAGCTTCAACGCTTTAGTCATAACAATGCCTGCATAGCACTTTAAAGAGTGGTGAGGAAAAAAATGTGGTGAGAAAAAAAAAAGATACTCAGTAAGGACAGATTCAGAAAAAAGAATGCTAAGCAAGTTACACTATATTTCAAAATATTCTTAGACTTGGGAGAGAAAAAGAAAAAGGATAGAAGCAGTCTTTTCAAAAGATATAGAGAAATAAAAATATATAAAGACACATAAAGATAGAAAATACACAGAGAGTCTACATATTGTATGTTTTTATGCCATCTTTGAATTGTTTGACAGCTGAGGAAAAAGCAACAACTGCTAAAAGATATTTGATTATAAATGTTGCTGAACTAATACAACCTATATATTTTGAAAATATCTGGACTCCAAAATTTTAGTCAAAAGGTATGCCATTTTTGGGAAGAGGTGGCAATTGTGTTTCCATGAGAAATTAGAAGCACTGAAATCATTCTGGGTTAAGAAAAAAATTAGATTTTATTGAGTAAGCCTCCCTATTATATGGTAACAGATGACCCAGATTATCCAACCTTTTAGAGTACCTCTGTTGCAGTTGCCTCTGAATCTGGCATTCAGAACAGCTATAAGGCTTCTGGCAGAAATGATTCAGCCTCAAAGCATATGCTAGTCAGAACCTGACCATAATCCTAAATTCTGGATCCCCCAAATATTACTAGATATTCAATCAATAGAATGTAGTCCAGAAAACTATCTCAACATTTCCACATATAAATTATAAATGTTTGTCATTGTTTAGGGAGTTGGTTACAAGTTGTTATTGGTATGGTCAGAAAACAGCAGAAAAAAAGAGATTATATTCATGGATTCTGTTGTAAAAAGAAAAGGGGAGATATAGAAATGATAGGCTAAGGATAGATTATTGAATCTAATTTTATAAAATATGATAATCTCAAAATAATTTATATTGGTGTAGATTTTTGTTTATTGATAGAAATTTTACATTAAATTCTTATATTATACATATATTTCTATTCTTGCTTAAGATATTTTGTTTAGGCAGCTCAATTAAAAATATAATATATAATTTAAAATACAGATAAATAGTTATCTATAATAGTCAAACTTATAGCATATTAGTTTGATTTTATATGTATACAAAGATATAATCCAATTCACTACATAATTTTTAAACATTTCGAAGACCTACAGTATATGATATTTAAAGTGTTTTAAGAACCTAGACTTGTCTTTACAATGAGACACATGTGCTTCTGGAAGTACTAATTACTTCAAAGAAGATCATGAGCATTAAAGTAACTTCTTATGGAATTTGCTTTCAATGTGACAAAGCTGTCCATTTAGGCATGAAACTTCTCTTGCCTGGACTGGTTGACAGTATGTTATTTAAGCTGGACATGCAGGACCCACTGGAAGATGACCACTATACATTGTTGATATATGATAGGATGATCCTTCAGGTTCCTGCTTAACAGAAGCAACTGCTAGACATTCTGCAAGACACAGAAAAAGTAACTTATGAACGTTGCCAAAATAGGTTGGATAGTCCTTTAAATTTCCTACTTCAATAAAGACTATAAGCATATAGACTGAAGATGGATGCCACAATATTGCAGAAAAATTTTGGGGTGACTGTTCAGACAGCTTCATGTCACTGTCATTAGTCAACATTTCATCTTTCTGTGATCTTTAATGGGGTTGAAGACTAAATAGTTATAATCATAGATTTTTTTTCTAGTAAAACATAAATTAGATACAATACTTTAAACTCACCAAGGTAAGATAGATAATTAGATATTTTCTTTAATTTTGCCAAATGAAAATAGGTTAGATATTGTTACTGTAATTCTTACTTAATAACCATTTTTCTTGTATATTGTTTAACAATGTTAAGTTTAAAATCTTCCTTCTTAATTAGATGAAAAAAGAAAATGCTGTGGAACAGTACTTTTGTACACTTTGAATATGTATGACTTACATTACTTAATAAAAAGCTGATGGGCTAGTACCTGTTTGCCAAGTTAGTTGGGGCATCCAAATAAAGAAGGATGAGAATGAGAAGGGTGGAGTCAGGAGTCACCAGCCAGATGCAGAGAAATCAAGATAAGAACGCCAAACTGAGAAAAGGTCCAAGCCAGGTGGTACATAAGTGCACATAAGAATTATGGCTTATTTTACTTGTAAGAGCCAGTAAGCAATAAGTCTGAGCTATGTGAAGAGCATTTATAAGTAATATTAAGCCTCTGGGTCAATTATTTGTGAAGCAGCTGCTGGGTTCTTGGGAATTTCTGACAGGACAGAAACTTCCATTCTGCCTCCCAAGTGCTGGGATTAGAGGCATGCAGCACCACTGCCCCACCTATTTATCTCTGTTTTAAACCTTGATTTGTATCTCATGCAACAAATTATAGTAATTTATTTTATATTATATATCTTAGATACAATTAAATATACAATTTAATATTTAGCATAATGCCCAGAACCAAAACTTAAGAATTATGAAATCTTACTTTCATCATTATTTTAGAAATTATCAAGTCATCCCTTAGTTACAGATGAGTAAATTGAATTTCAGATATGCTAAATAATTTCCACTCTATAATAACTGACAAACAATAGACCAGAATGTGAATATTATATGTAATCTATTTTGTTTAATGTTTCCTGTGCTATGGTTATGTTTTCTGTTGAAAATTTCCCCTAAAAACTTCAGCATTAGAGGCTAGGTCCCGACATTGTAGATCTAATCATAGGGAGATCAGAGTTCTGATATCACTGATATCATCTACTGATTCATTTATAATGTGATGAAATTATTGGTGTGTAGTACAGAATTTAGGAAGTAGGACATAATTAAAGGAAAGGATCACATAGGAATGTTTCTGAAGGGTTTTATCTTTTTCCTTTACCTATTTCTTTCTGCTTCACAACTGATATGAGGTAATCAGACTCATCAGCCATGCACTATTCTATGATGCTACATCTAACTCTAGTGACACAGCCTATACAGTGAAACTATGTGTATTTAATCACATTCACCTGTAATCTTAGTTCAATTACATATAGAAAAGTTATTCAAGCTCTTTCTTATGACAGCCTTGGTCCTATGTCACTTGTTACCTGTTTGTCACTCTAGTTACATCCGTTTTCTCCATCTCCTCCCAGGGTCTACCTTCACTGAACGTTCTGAGTATTTAAAACACGTGAAGCACACAAATTTCTGATTACAGGAGTCAGCTATGAATAGCCTTGGCGAGATATGTAGTACTGATCATTATTAGAACTTTCACTTAAAGAGAGGCAGTCCATGATCTTGTGATAAGAATTGCCATCTAGTTTCTTTTTTTTTTTCAAGAACCATATTAGGTTTATTAAAGGAACAGGTGGGGGAGGGGAAAGAACGGGGGAGAGAGAGGGTAGGGAGCAGAGTAGAAGAGAAAAGAGCACCATGTACTTTCTTTATTCCAGCAATCTAACTTATTTTAAGGAAAATATCTCTGTTTTGTTGTGTTTCTTTTAACAACATTTTTGTGAATATTTGATTACCTTTTACTCTTTTGACATGTATATATCTTACAAATCTCATTTGCCTTATTCATAATATTTTTGCAATACCACAAACCCATCTTGCTCCTGGCAGACATCAATATATTTTTATTGAATGGATGAAAGAATAAATACAAGAGTAAATAGAAGGAGAACAGTCCTTGTTTCCCAGGTCCTCTACTCTTCATGCTGTGTCTATGGGCTGTAGGGAGAGAAAAGCAATCAACAGAGCCCGCTTGCTCCTGAGAAATAGCACACTTTGAAAAATGAAGTGTTTCTTGTCATTAGCTTTCAGTCAAGCATCACATCAGGAAACTTTTGCATCAGATGATGTGATTGGACCTTGAGGGGGGACACCTGCAATGCAGGTCCCAGCCTCCTGTGAGTTGAAAGAGATGGTTTTCTCACACACATCTAAATAAAGCTGTAATGGTGTTGGCCCGGCAACATAGCACAGGTGAACCTTTCTGTACAAGAAAGAAAGTGTTTCTTGGATATCATGTGAAAATAAATTTCTATAGTGCTACTGGTTTTCATTTTAGAAACCAATTATCTTCTGTTTTGATGTATCATCAAGGGACTGCTCTTCCTGTTGTACTAGAGGAGGCTTCCAAAATATTCTTACACAGAGAATCTGTAAACCATCAGGATTATCCTATTAGATTATCACTTCCATGTTATACTCTTCCCTTCTTATACTCAAGTAATGAGCTTCCATTTACTTAACTGATCAAAGATAGTAAATTGCACAGACTAGGTCTCTAATTACTCTGTGCTCTGATTATGTACTCTGAGCAATGACCATTGACAACATCATGCAGCATTGGAAGGATTTTGGAGGGGTGAGTGTGCAGACCATTTGGAAAGAAGCCCTGGTACATATTAGTTTGTTTACATATATATATGTAAAAGTTTTTTTTTCCACAGCCACATACTCAAATTATAAGAATTATTAGGGAGAAATTTTTAGTACCTATGGATCAATCACTCAGGTTATGATATATTGGTATTCTATAAATATATTTATTTGCCTTTCCATTTTTCTTATAACATAGCTTCAGAAATTTTAGGAACTTTGGGACATGTTTATTTACCATTACTGCATCTCTACCATTAGGACCTCACAATATTAAAACAAACAAACTAACAAAAACAATGAGATATGTGATCAACATTAGAGGTTATGGGAAGGAATATTTATAGTGAATCAAGGAGAACCATAAAGAGGAAAGTGACGAGGAAGCAGGAGTGAGATGCCAAAGGTTTTTCATCTTCCTTGGTGCCATAAGTGCCTGTAATAGGTGAGAACATGGAACATAGGTTATCAAAGAATTTACAACACAGTAGTTAAAAGTGCACTTTATTTCTTATTAGTTGTTTGATATCAATAATCATTTATGTATCATACAGGGGTGAGTAAGTTTGGGTATGACAATTTGCTATTTTGTATCGTTATTTGTAAGTATTACATATTTTTCAGATAAGTTTTGTAGTTTGAAATATGATGACTGAAGAAGGAATTATGCTAATTAAAGTAAGCCAGGTACAAACAGTGAAGTCAGATGCAGAATCTAAACAATTAAATGTGTAAAAGTAGTTGCTAGGAGCTGAGAGTAGGGGAGATTAGAAGATTTGGGCAGAAAAAAAGAACAGAGAAGAAACTTTTTAGTTAAACAGGAGACACAGTGGTTTTTAATATGACAAGCCCATTTATTCAGTAACTCCCACGTGTATATATATCATAACATTATCATGCACCTCACATTTATATCTATTATAATCTGTCCCAACATAATAAAAAATAAAATTTAAAACTTAGAAAAATTGCTTAGCATTAATTATTATTAAAGAAATGGCTACTAAATGCTCAAAAAGATATTATTTCATGAAAATCCATAATTAATTACAATGTGGAATATAAACTGTTCCTTGAGAAAGAAGCTGAAAAAGTTTATTAATTGACTATGATGCATTGTAATAGTTGGCACTTTGTGGAATTTTATACCCATTAACATTCCATGGTTCTCACAGAAAATTTTAGAACTGTATAATAAATCTGCTACTTTAGAAGTGGAACTTGGAAATTTAGAAAAGCAAATCAAATCTCCACAAACACTTAACAAATACAAATTAGATCTGAAACTGAAATCCCATTCTCAGAAAAGTATAGATTTCCCACGTGACACCATATCCTAGAGACATGGCTAAAAGATGAAAGTTGATTTTCTTCCCTGGCAGTGCAGCAGTTACTTCCTATGACATAATACCTAGACAAAAACAAATGGTTTCAGAGGTAGTCCATTGCATCAGAGAAACCATGGCAACAGTCATGGGAAACACGGCAGCTAGAAGCAGGAAACAGAAAGTTGGAGGAAGAGAAGTGTGTGCACAGTGGAGCCAGCTTATAAGACTCAAAGCTTGCCCTCATGTTGTACTTACAAGGCTCCAACCAGCACCACGAGCTGTGGAATCAGGTCTTCAACACGAGTTCATATGAGACATTTCACAAGGGAACCAACACATACAGGGCCTTAATAATATTTGCTAAAGCCCTAATTAGCCAAATTTATCAGTTTTCTATGTTCATCCAAAGACATTTAGTGAGCAGATAACAACTGTCAGTTGTATTTGCCTTTATTTCTACGCTCATGACAGATAGCACTGGTTAATTTTGGAATTAGGGATTCTCCACTATTATTTGTAGCTTCAGAATTCTGCCACACAGAAATGAAATTCCACCAATGTTGAACTGCTTACCTAGCTTTCATTGGACTTCTTCTCTTGGCTATTCCTGGACAAAACTAAATGCATTTTAAAAGGATTAGAAGGCAGCCAGGAAAACTGTAATTCATACCCACAAGTCTCCACTACTGACTGGTTTTTGGACGAGTCATTCATTTTTCTCAGTACTTTATTTTCCATCTCTTTTTCCCCCAAAAGGAGAGCTTTAAACCGAGCACCTCAAAGCTGTCTTTCTGCATTAGCAGTTTGAAAGCATCAGAAGGACCTGGAGCAATTTGTATGCCTTATACTATAGTATGATCCTAGAGGCTAGTAAACCTGGAAAACTAATTACTGCTAAGTTTTAGATGAACCTTTTTACAAGCTGATATTTATCATTCTTGTATTTCAAAAGCTTTTCAATAATATAGTCTTTATACTTAAAAAATTGGATGTGCTGTGACCGTGAAATTTCAACATGTATTGATACAACATAGGAATGGCATGCAAGCTCTTTTCTTTTAACCTAAAACCACTGAAAAGATTTGAGGTTGTAGGGATAGATGATTTAAGTTTCTTATCGTGTTTCATCACTCAAGCAAGAATGAAATGGATTCTGTTGACATTAGTAGACCCAGAGTTCGGCTTGCTATAATCTCTTAATCCAAGAGAAAGGTGACTTTGTATGTGTAGATAAGGGCAGATACCACTTAAGGAAGGCTTGTGTGAGCAGAGATAAGAAGTATGCCCTGAGCCATGCCCACTTGTAAGTTCACGCTTCAGCATCAGCATCCATCTTTTTCTGCCTTCCTGACCAAAATCTTAAATGAATATTTTGCTTTTATATCATGTTTTGAAAATGATGCCTTTGTTCTTATCAGTAAATATGTCTGAATTAAATGATAATGTTGATTAGAGTTCTACTTCTATAATATTACTGATTGCTTCTATCAGTTATTAATAAAATATCTATACTTATATGTCTTCAGTAAATGATCTTTTCTTTGTTTGGTTTTAGGGAGTTATGGAAGCTTTGCTTTTTGTTAAACCAGTTACAACTTCCTTTCACTTTAATATATATTTTGATCTAGTAAATTGTTTAATACTTCTTACTATTTCCTCCAGGATAGATAATATGAACACATTATCCTACCATTTAATTTTCATTCTTGCTTTCTCTTTGAGCCCTTTATTACTCTTCTGGTTTTACTCAGTATTTTCCCTAATGATTTAGGAACAGTTGCTGATGAACTCAGTTGTTTTAGAGTACATATGTTCACATTACACTTAATTAATAGTTTCTGTTGCCCTTTATGTCCTTATGAACCTTATCACAAAATATTAAAAATCAGCACGTTGTAAGGAAATAACATCAAATCATTTATCTTTTTCCAAGGTTGTTCATGTGTGTGTGCTTGTGTGTGCATACACACTCAAAGCACAAATGGTAATGGAGAAATTACTTCACATACAACTGCATAGTTTAATCACATTTCCCCAAATATGTTTTTCATTTTCTCTGAGAGTAGAGGGCAGACCAGATGTAACTACCCGCTTGAAGAGAACATTTTAGAGATATAAATTCGAGATACCATGGTCAGCAGATAAAATACATCAAATTATAGTTGAGTAAATTTTGATGTAATATATTAATTAAAGCAACATTGACTGATATTAATTTAAAATAATTAATTACAACCTGCTAATTATATGTTGTTCATATTAGTGTGGTAATAATACATTTCAGGTTCCAGAAATTTTGCTTCAGTGGCTTGTTTACTGGCTAAAATTTGGGGAAAAAAGTTATATTCCTCACATTAAAGCACATCCAGTCATCACTCTCCTGAATATATTTTCCTTATCTTAATTTTATTTTGCACCCACATTCTTAATAATATAATTTCTCATGTCTACTCACTCTCCCACAAGAATATGAAATTAATGTGCCTTCTCATAAGATACGTTATGCTACATTGTATATGATTATGTTTTTAATTTATGCAATTATATATGTCTAAATTAATTCATTTATTAAGAAGTGCTTTAGTGAGTAACCAGTGTTGCTACTGGTACATTTAGTCTGTACACCCTTATTTTCTTCATAATTTCTCATATAATTTAAACATGATTACTTCTTCGGAAACTGATTTTCACCGTGTATCACTGGGTTGTTCAAAAATTGCTTTAGTTCAGGTTGGCCTTGAATTTAAAAGATCTAACTGCATCTTATTTCTGAGTGCTAGTTTTAAACACAAATTTTTGTAAATCAGTTTTATGGTATAATACATTTGGCCACAGATTCTACCTACAAATATATTCTTATATATGTTTGTTATGCACCTGTGTGCAAGGTATCTTTAGGATACCTTCTCAGAAAGGAGATCACTGACTCAGTTTAAAGTTATTTAACTTTATTGATTTATTTACATTTTATGTTCTCATCACTGGGGATAAATGCATGAGTCTCACTAGATGTTAATTATACTTAATGTAGTTTTCTCATGTTTAAAGTTCTGCTCCTAATGTTTTTTAATAGAAAACAGAAAATAATAAATTAATCATGCAAATAAATGCAAATTTAAGGAAACTCACTGCCAACTTTAGTCATAACATATAAGTTGAAACTCTTTGAGTGCAATAAACAAAAATTGATTAGGATAACATTTCTTTTTTATTACTTATTTTTTACATTTGCCAATTTATTTTTTATAGTTTATTTTTGAGATTATCATTTAATTACAACATTTCTCCCTTCTGTTCTTTCTCTCCAAACCATCTAATACCACCCTTCCCACAACCTTTCACTGTCATGGTCTTTTTATAACATTAATTATTATTGAATGCATATTGGTATACACGCATATGTTTCTAAATATACCCTTCTCAGTTTGTATAATACTACCTTCATGTTTTTAGGGTTATTTATCACTAGACAACCAATTGGTGTGCTCCTTCTTGGGGAAGGCAACTTCTCTTATTCCCATCTTTCCTCACTTGCTTATAGTTCTTTAGATAGAGTAGAGACCAGTTGTGGTCTTTTCCCTGAATAGTTGTGTATGACCATTGGTGTCACCCTTGTTTAGATCACATTTAAATGTATTGAAACTAATCACCAAAAAATCACTTTGAAAACAGACAAGAAACTAATCACCAAAAAATCACTTTGAAAACAGACAAGAATAGGGTACAGAGAATAAGCAGCAAGCAGTATCCAGTCACTTTCTCAAGGCTCTTTTCTTGGAATGATGATATCTAACAGTCTCATATTAGATGTCATAGGAACACCTACATATACAAGTCAGTAATTCATATCATCACTGAATAAAACACATATTTTTAGGCAAAACTGTTTCTAAAACTTACTTTTGCCCATGAATCAGAAGCAACAAAGGTAGAGGCAAACCCAACAACTCTGATTGATCCTTGCTATGATTTTCTAATGCTTCTATTATTTTATGGCATATCTAATAAAGAAGGAGCACAACAGATTCAGCATCATCAAATGCTTCAACTTCACTGACTCTCAGTTTTTATTTATAATATTGTTTTCTTTTATTTATTTATTTGTTTGTTTGTTTGTTTGAGTCAGGATTTCTCTGTGTAAGAGCCCTAGCTGTCCTGGAACCCACTTTGTAAACCAGGGTGGCCTGAAATCACAGTGATTCACCTGCTTCTGCCTCCCAAGTGCTGGATTAAAAAAGGCAGTCATCATGCCCAGTTTTTTTTTCTACTGACCCACCTGCAAAACTAGCTACATTCTTCTGCTCTGTAGGTGGTAGTGTGATTAGAAGAGCATACAGAGTTTCAAAATTAGTGAAATATAACTCAAATTTAATCATTGAGTTTAATTTCCTGCACCCTACATAGCTCATAACCTGGGCTCAACATGCAATGTGATGTTCCAGGTACTTTCATATTTTGTACTCCTTATTAAAGAGTGTGGATGAAAGTCCTGACAATTTGTAGCAGTGACTGGGAGTGTGCTTAGGACTCATGCCAGCATGGAGATGAAGTACATAAACTTCGAGATTTGAAACTGAAGTTCTCCTTTTCTCAGTCTCTGATGCCGAACAAGTTTCGTAAATGTTTTGATAAGTCCTTATGAACAAAATCATATAAATCATTATAATATCAATAACATCTACTGCATGGGTTTATAAAATTAAATTACTATACATAATTTATTGTAAAAACTCTTAAAAATTCTTAAAATAATTATATATTAATGAAATTACTAGTTGAAATCAAAATACTCCATACACTTAATATTGCATTAAAGTATTGTCTATGAATCTTTAGAGCAATTGATGCATGGATCTTCTGATATTCACACATGTGAACTTTGTTCATTTGTTTTAAAAATTTATATTTATTTAAACGTTCCAACTGATAATGTGCTTCTCTTTTCTAGTACTTTGAAAAATACAGGAGAAACTAAGCTACAACTTATGCAAGTGACAACATTTGCTGAAGGCAAAACACTAAAAGTATATTTTTCAATCATGTAAAATGTATGTGTAATATTTCTAAAGATACAAGCTGTGCTTTTACAAGGCCTAACAACCAACTTATATAAAGAAATTCAAGTCTTATTTGTCAAAGTTAGCTGGATGCTGACTAATCTTTTGGTTAAAAATATTTCACATGATCTTAAAGCTTAAATTAATGGAAGCAGGCAGGAAGGCATTGTGACCTTGAGTCTCCTGCTGGGAATGTGTAATAGTAGATACTGAGTCAGAACCAGCCACCCCCTTCTTGGCTCTGTCATTGGAATCTTGAGAACTTTGTAGCTTAAACACCACATCATGATTTTCTTCAAATGTGCCTTTCTTCATTAATCAATCCTTTTGTTTACCTCGTGGCTGTGAGTATTTCCTCACTTTCTGTAGTCTGGCCATTCATTTCACTCCAGAGGGCCAGCTTTCACCACCAAAATACATAGGTAACCTTTTCTATGCCCTGGCAACTTCTGTTTGGCCATTGTGGGTGGCTTCAAGCTGCTTAACACCAACTCAAATATATTTCCAAAGAGTAGTTCACCAGAAGGAGATTCCGGAACCAGTAAAAAAAAATGGCAAATTGATTTATGGAAATTAGCTTTTAATTATTCATTGGCAATTTCACTGCAATCTAGCAGGTGTTGTCCTGATAGAAAGGAAATGACTTAGTAAGTAATTTTTGCTTTTTTTATTTTTTCTCTGTAGGACACATTCCATACATCCTGTCCAAATCCACTGTGAGTTTTGTAACTTGAAGTTGCCATGGGAAAGAGACAATCCATCACCTCCTCAGATTAGTAGTCATTGTAAAGATGTCATTCATTTATTCATTAACTAATTCACTAACTCATATGAAGTATTTTCACTCTTTGCTAGTGAATTCCTTATAAGAAAAATAATATTTTATAAAAATATAAAAAATATAAAAGAACTCAATATAAGTTCATGAGGTCATATTTTGATCTTTGCTCCTCTGCTCATTCCATAGAACACAGAAAATGTGGCATTATGAGAAAAAATTTAGCAAGCTGACCTAGATTTGAACTAAAATGCCACCAGTCATTGGCTGTTTGACCTCAGAAAAATCAATTAACCTCTCTGAACCTCAATTTCTTCATGTGCAAATATCAAGATATTAAAATTTTAAATGATAAGTAAAACTGTGTTCTGTGTGCTTGAAAAAACTGTCTTTTCCTTAAATAAATACAAAGAATATAATTATTATGCAGCAAAATGCCTTTCAAAGTGTCTTAGGAGGCTAATCAACTATCTGGGCAGGGAGCATGTGGTAGTTAAGATGTCTGCAGACCCGTTTAAATATTTCTTCACCAAAGAGTTTTGGAACTCTAAGTTTAGAAATTGCACAACCAGATTATCAGCCTTCCCCTAATACAAAAAGGCCTCTTGAATTTATCTACTACAAATCAGATTTTGAATACTCAGAAACTAACCCTTTCAACTTACTTTATAACCAAGGCCATAAGTGAGAAAGATAGCATGAATGGAATCCCATTCATATGATCCAAACTGCCCCTCAATATAACTAAGACAATGATGATACACCAGCCTTCTCGATATTGGAATTCTGACTTCTGTTAGTTATTGAATGTTTATATGTAAGCAATAAAGAAAACATTGAGAATAACAGTCTAAGACATAATGTTCACATTTATTTTTCTCTATCAATCAGACAAGAAAAATGTTTCTTCCCTCCATTCTTTTTTTCTTCATCGTTCTGTTTTAAAATACCCCATTACATTTCCATACAGGTGAAATTGTGTTGCTAAAAATCCAAGGAATTCTCAATACATGGAAGCTACTACTTTTGGACTGTAAGGCATTTTACATTCACTTCTGCTCATGATACTCATGATATAACTTCTTACCAATTCAATAAAATCATCCAACATCACATGTTTACACAGTATAAATTACAGGGGTAGAAAATGTTTCTGGTCTGTCAAAATTACTTTAAGATCAGACAGACAATAGGCCCTATTCCAGGTTGACAGATTCACACACATGATTAGCTGAAGGTAAAACACTACTCTAAAGAAAATTGGCATGGTGTTTCAAGGACAATAAGATCCAGTCTCTTTCCAAAGATAGAAGAACCTATCTGTGGTAGTATGCTTTATTATCCTGGGTCCTGTACCTATGTGTCTCCTGTGAAGAATGACTGGTTAAGACAACTATACTTTTCCATTTATCTTTTTTATTGAAAAAATTAAGGAAAGATCTTATGTATCATGGGGTGATTCCAAGGATCACTCTCTCTTTCACTGTGTGTGTCTGTGTCTCTCTCTCTCTCCTCGTGTGTGTGTGTGTGTGTGTGTTTGTGTGTGTATATTTAATAGAAGAGGATATAAATGTGCCTGAGCTAGAGTTGCAAGCAGTTGTGAGCTGTGGTGTGGATGCTGGAAACTGAAAGCAGGTCTGCTTAAAGAGCTGTGAGAGCTCTTAACCACTGAACCAGCTCTCCTGTCACTAGGATATTTTATTTTCTATATAAACTTAAAGAAAAATTTCATCATTGGAAAACACGGAATGCAAAAAGAGGAGAAAGAGTGGGATAGAAGGAGATCAAGGGGGAGAAAGGTAACACATCAAGAAACCATGTAAATAAATGGTAAACAGACCGAGAAAAATCAGGCAGGGTAGAAGAAAACAGAAAATTCAGAAAGAAAGCAAGAAAAATAAATACAGAAAAGAGAATATCACAAAATTAAAGGAAAGAAGAGAGAAGGGGAAAGTAAGGAGAGAGAAAAGATGTAGGAGAAGAACAGGACATGGGCCAGAGCTGGAGCTGAACTCCAAGAAAGAGTTATGAGACAGAGCAAGACAAAGGAGAATAAAATAAGGTTACTGTGACAGATGGCAAGTGCAACAACAAAGGGTCAAGAAAAATGATGTTGTTTCAAAGCAAACATATTATTAAATTAAAATTTGAGAGGAATTCATTGCAAAATTAAAAGCAATAGAAAAGAGACAGATGGGGAATGAGACATAGAACAATGCGGGTGGGAGTAAGGAGCCAGGAAAAATCACAGGCATGAACTCAAAACTCAAGCACAGCAAGTGATGAATACGTTGAAAGTATTCTATCTAAGTTCCAGGAAGTTGCATATATAGAAATTAAAGTCAGTTACAATCTTTGGAGTTTCTCTTGGCTTAGAGCAGGCAGTTAGAAAGGGGGTGGAAAGGGCACATAGACTATGCCATTCATGTGACCTTTGCAAGTTTTATAAAGAAATATTGGGACCTCAATTTAACTGTAACTACCTATAAACTGTAAGAGCCTTTATAACTCTAAGATTGTGCTGAATTCTCTAAGCTGAAACCTTCCAAGATTGGAGGAACTTCATTGATGAACAACAAAGTCAACTCAGCTCTAAGAAGCAGTGCAGAGTCTTAAATTCCCTCATTGTAGCGCTTGACACTGAGAGGGAGGAATGAAAGCTGGATTCTCAGCTTTGCTATCTGCCAGAAATTTGACTGTATTGACCCACATAGGCCTTCTTTTGGTCTTTGCTTCTATTTTCTAAGGTATATAATTGATATATAAGATTTCAGGTGCATGGGGAGATGAAGATGATTCCTGAAAGCGTGCACACGCGTGCGTGCGCGCGCGCGCACACACACACACACACACACACACACACACACACTAGCTAGAGAGAGTGAGAGCAAATAAATGTAAAAATAAAGTTTTTCAATGAGTATTATTATTATTGGTTATTGTTATTTTACTGTAAGTCTTTGTATCAAGAAACTACTGGGAAGAAATATTATTAAAAGCATGAAGCTCAATGGAATGACAGCTTTGCTTAGTAGCAGAGAAGAGATTAGAAACTATGGCTTTGTCTTCTCTTCCAGTCATGTTTGTGAGGCCTCATGTTTCTTCCATGGAAAGCAACATTAAGAAAAACTTTCCAGTTTTCTCTGAGATAAGCTGCTCTAGTCAAGACTACGTAGCATGCAGTCTGTTCCTTTATTGTTGTCCACTGCTCTTATCCCAGTCCACTGTAAAAACACAATTGGAGCAGGAAGGTGTGCTCAGATGAACTGTTTGGTGAGGAAATAAACACGACATAGTTTACAAATACAGACAAGATAGCTTCACAGGAAGTAGGTGCAATTGTTTAAGATTAGTGTGGAAATGACACCAGCTACTCCAAACTGGAACTATGTGGATGGTTCCCCAAATGTCAGAACCTAACAATAGAAGGCTTCAGTGTGTGAAAATGTAGATTAATCAAAGAGTCCCATCTTTAGAAACAGCTACCCCAGCATACATTTTTCTCAGATTTAGCCCTGAATAATACAGAAGCTATAAGAACTATAATCCAAGTGCTCAATCTGCATTTTTGCTTCGAAGCAGAACTTGGTAGCAGTATCCACATGATTTTGGGTTTTTTGGGCATGAAACATAAATGTAAGGGCAATGAGGATGTTTGTATTGAGCTTTATTGTACCATAAAGCTAAGTTCAGGCTTTCTGTTGCAGAGATAGAGTCTTTGCAAGAATTTCACAAGATATTATTTCATAAAGAGAAAAGAGACTAGGGCAAAATTTAAATTGCAATGAACACCCTAGATTGTGATGATATCGTATATATCATTTGAAGATTACTTGAAGGCCAGAGGTCTTCAGTGATACAGTGTTATGCCACAGTGTTAGCCATAGAGGTCAGGCAGTGGTGACACATACCTTTTATCTTAGAACTCTTGAGGCAGAATTCTAAGGATACTTTGTGAGTTCAAGACCACACAAGGCTGCATGAGATTGATTCAGTCCAGGAGAGAAAAAGAGCTAGGATGTGGTGGAACACACTGTTAATGCTAACACTTGGAATCTCTTGCCTCTGTTCCCAGTACTTAGGAGGCACACATGCCTTTAATCCCAGCACTGAGAAGTTTGAGACAGGAAGTAATATGGCTGGGCAGTAACAGAAAATGTAAGACAAGAGACAGAGACCCCTTTCCATTTAAGTTTTCACTTCCCTTTACTACCTCTATTCAGTCTGATTATTCATAGAGATAGCATCTTCCCCCTTTCCGCTGAAGAGTTGGTGAGGTGAGAAATGACTGTGCCTTGTTTCTCTGTCTGTTTGATCTTTTAGCATTTGCACCAATATCTTACTCCAGGTTTTTATTATAAGACCAACTAGGATTCACTTAACACTGGATGTTTGAGATGCTAGACTCATGGGATATCTGTCCAGGAAAACTTCAGGCATAGAATAGAAGTTGCATTAAGTAAAAGGTTATGTATACTACAGGAGGCAGAGGTGAAACAATGAGGCAACCCAAGCTAGTTGGAGCTCAGATAACTCCTTTATGATTTCCCTGAGGGTTTCAGTTTTGCTTTGGTTTTGTTTCTTTGCTTTCTTTCTGTTCATCACACCTTTTCTGTATACTTTTATGTATTGTACGAATATAACTTATTTTTATGTTATTTTACAGCTACATATAGTTGAGACTGTCTTGAATCTCTGGAAGAATATGAACTTTTAAGCACTATTAAGACTGTTAAAGACAATAGGGCTTTAAAAGATGCAGTAAAATATGTTTTGTGTTGTGAGGTGAAGATGAAATTCTAGTGGTGACAGGTGGAATTATGATATCTAATATTTATTGTCAGTTTGACAGGATATAGGAAAATCTAGGCAACAATAGTCAGGACAGAGCTTTGATAAATTATGTTAGACTCTTGGTCTTCTTATTAAAGATAAACTTTTTTAGGTTTATGTAGATTAATTAAGGTAGAAAGATGAACTTCAGAAGTGGACAATATAATTTCTTTTGCTTTGAACAAGTATCACCAAAGGTACTTTTGCCCAGGTGATTGGTCATAGCAATGGTAAAATAACAATACATAAAAGAATTAAAAGTAAGTTCTTTGGGTTCATGCATCATGAAGTAGCTGTATTAAAAAAATGCTAACAAAATAAACCAAATACTTAAATGAAATGTGTCTCTTTATTACTACTCATTTTCCTGTCTGAATGTCTGACTCTTGACATATTTGATGTGTTCATCTTTATTTCTGAAGGCCTTGTTTTCAGTCTTAGCTTCCATGATTTTTGCACTCTGTTCACTACATCAAAACATTCTGAGCTCTTCCATACCTCTAACATTACCACTGGCATTTGCAACTTTGATCTTTTTGTGTGTGTGCCTCATTAAAGCTTCTTTTGATTTGGGGAACTCTTTTCTGGACTCCTTATACAATAGGGCTAGTGGAAATATGTGTCTTAGGTTCTGATTGCCTTAAAGTGTCTATCTTTACCAGGTTTCCAAAGGCTGGCTTTGCTGGGTATCAGATTATATTGTTGACAGCTTCTGTTTCCCCCTTCAGTTCTGTGAAGGTCTCATCCCATTCTGTGAGAACTTGGTGTCTTAAAGTAGACTTGAGTTTTGTCTAGCTGCTTATCTTGGCACACCTCTCTTTGTCTGGGGATACTTCATTTCTGTTATCTTTTGTTTTTCTTCTCAAGTGATTGTCAAGCAACAATTACTTGACTTTTGTCCCTATTCTTTCCTTTTATTCTCAAAAAATCTGTTTTCTGTTTGATCTATCTTAATTGTGATGCTTCTTCTTTCATTTTAAATTTTGTTTAAAGTATCTTTCATCTTAGAAATTTGTTTTCCACCTTAACAAGTGCCCCCCTCCTTCTGTTAGACTACTGTGTTAGAGTACCGAATTACTTACTGATGTTCTAGTCAAGACATTCATTTTTCTTAAATAGTTGCTTTAAATTTGTCATCTGAGAGTCAGTCCATATTGTTTACCACGTTGTTAGTCTGAAGTCTTGTTTCAGCAATTTGGTGAGCTGTTTTCCTGAGAGCTTTTAATGGTGTGAAACAATGTCTCTGCAATGAAGGAATAGGGTGTTTGCTCCAGTGTCTTATTTTGGTTTCTTTGTTCCGATCTTATTGGAAGTTCTAAGTGGGCTGCTTTTAATCACTGCTGGGATTTCAGAAGTAGATAGCATTTAGCTCTAGGTACACTGTGAGATCACTTTCTATAAATGACCAGTTTTTCAGTATAAGAGGGCAACCCAAGCCCAAGTTTGTACAAAGTTAAAGTTCACACATTTCTCAATAAGATCATGGAAAGTGCTTAAAAGGAAGAATCATTCTCAAAAAATCCAGTTCCAAGGTCTTAGGTGGGCCTGTATTTTTAACCTATATTCACTCATCTATACTCATTTAATGTGAGAGTTTGCCAGTTTCTGATCAAAACATGATATATCCTATTCTAACAATGCTTATGCCTCCCTACAATATGTGCCACCAGCAGCACTGCCCAGATATGTAATAGTCTCATAGAGCATCCTGATGGAATTGGTGCATTACTTAAGGTGAACCAAGGTTTATGGTGCTATAGGCTACTTATTGAGGTGAACTTAAGGCTCACTACTACATCAACCAGCAGCAGTCAATGTTGGAAAGAATTGTAACCTGATATAGGAATTCTAGCTGACTTACACTGATGAGAGTATTCCAGACTATCCTGTCCATGGGCATTGTTTTAGGAATGAAGACTATAAGTCTATTCCTATATTAGGATTCCTTAGCCTGACACTTAATATGCTGGCCTTGCCCACTATTTCCTATCCCCAGTAAATAGAGTCTTGCCCCACACTATGCTGTTCAAGTGTCCCAGTTAATTCTCTATTGCTTTTGATAAGCACCATGACCAAAAGCAATTCAGCGAGAATTAGATTTATTTCATCATTAAAGCTTAGTCCATTATGAAGTGAAGTCAGAACACAAACCTGGAGGCAAGAAGTGAAGCAGAGCTCATGAAGCAGTTCTGCCTAGTGTGTTTTTCCCTGGTTTACTCAACTTACCTTCTTATACTACTAGGGTGATCTTCCCAGAATTGACAGTGCTCACAGTGGGCTGGTTCCTCCCACATCTCACACACACACACACACACACACACACACACACACACACACACACAAATACACAAATACACACAGATCTCTACTGATTTACCTGCAAGCCAATCTGATGAGATCATTTTCTCATTTATGTTTATGTCCTCCAAGAACACCCTAGCTTGTGTCTAATTGACAAAACTATACTGGCACAGGCAGTGTTGGTGACAGCCAGACCATTTGCCACTATAACTGACATTAAAATGAATCATGAATAGTCTTACAGCTTCAAGGACATACCTCTGGAATAAGGCAGACCCACAATATAAGTGGCCATGATGCAGATTCAAATATGATTCTGCCCTAATATGACATGCACTATTTTGAAGCATGTGCTTTTGGCAGATCTAATTTTTAAAACTGGCTTGGTACTATGATACCTAAAGTTGTGAGTTAAATTGAAAAGAACATTTTGACCAATGTTTACTCAAAGCTGGGTTGCTGCAGACTTAAAGCAGGAGGCATCATTATGGCCTGTGGAGTTCCATGCTGGATTGAAGTCAAAGACATGAATTAAATCTTGAGTCTATCCTAATGACACACAGTTGTCTCCTTGACTGATGCTTGAGAAATCTAGAAGCTGTGTTTGTAAACTGTGACCTGCACTGGGACTTTTGCTTTCTACCTGGAAACAGTAACTTTATGGTAGTAGTAACTTTCCTATACTTTAGAAAAAAACTCATATTAGCTTCCTTGTTTTATTCTCTAATGGCAAGAAGCTTTCTGCTCTGATGTTGAAGATAGAGAAAAGAGGGCATAAGCTGTCTCCTTTCCATACAACAAATGTAGTTCCAAAACCTTAGTCTTTAGATATTCTGTCTCTGTCTCTCTGTCTCTGTCTCTGTCTCTGTCTCTCTCTCTCTCTCTCTCTCTCTCTCTCTCTCTCTCTCTCTCTCTCTCTCTCTCTCTCTCTCTCTGTGTGTGTGTGTGTGTGTAGTGTGGAAAGTTGTACAGTTCTGTCCAACATTGAAAGTGGCCATGGAGAGTCTTCTACTAGATTTCAGGTTTATAGCCCCAAGTTAATTCTCATAAATCCTCATGTCTGATGAACTGATGATTCCATTAACTCTTTATTTCTTAAATTATTTAGTCCATCCTTGATTGTACTATAAGGAAGCACTTTGTTCTCTCATCCAAAATCTTTGCTCATATTAATTTAATTTGTTAAGTGAACAGATATAAAATCCAGTATATCTTTGGTGAATTATTGCTAGAGTATCTTAGCATCTTACTCCACCAAACCCAAAAAATTTTATAAATGTAAAATCTACAGATTTACTGAGATATTTTATATATTAATATTTAAAGAATCATAAGAGATTGTTTTAAATGTGAATATAAAATTACAAATTCAAAACTAAGTGTTAGGGATAATATTTAGTTGGAAAAGAGAAAATTTACTATCAACTCATTTTTAAAAGCCTACTAGTCAGTAAAACAATATAAATTCTTTTCCAAAGTAATTAACTTTATGAAATATTTATATAATAATTTTTCTTCATGTTATTTTTGTCTCGGCTTCATTTGATATTGTCTCTCAATGAAAAATCTTTTGTAATATTCTCTAAAAGAATAAAAGATAATTTGATCTGCTCTGTACTAATGCTGCTAAAATCTGCTTTCCATTAAGAGAGAATCCAGAGAATGACTTTTTACTTCACTAATTATTGTACTGTCATATAAAATATAAGGTTATAATTAAATTTGGCTACCTCTTTAATGTGTTTGTCTCATATGAAAGTTATAAATGTTAACATGGAAATTAACATCACATCTTATCTGAGCTTACACTACTAAGAACTTTACTAAAGCCATTTCCACTCTGGAATGGGCAAAATTAATCTATACATGAACATTAGTGAGTCTGAGACATGTAAACTCATTGTACTTACACTCGCACAATAAATGTCATCAACTCAACTGATACAACTCTAGAAATGGTTATATTGTCTACCTACCACAGTCTAACTGCCTGATAATCAAAAAATCATAAATTTGATGATTTCTAATTAACACACATTGACTTCTTACTTTAAAGAAGTCTGAAAAAATAAATACTGTAAATGTTATCAATAAATACACGGAGGGGCCTCATTGTCTATAAACTATTTTCTGAGCACATGTATTAAAATTCAAAAAAAATTTCCTATAAAAGACACAAATCAAAATGATAATGACTTTGATCCCACAGATTAATCAACTCTCCAAAGTATCATTTTATTTTTTTATTTGTTTTTTCAAATTAACTTTTATTTGAAATTACTCTTCCCCCAAAGTATTTTAAGATTCTATGCCATACAATAATCACAAAACCAATAATCCAATACCAAAATTTCTAACAGCAAGTTTACAATTGTTCTAGGTAATAAATAAAGGTTTTCCTTCAGTGATTAAGGGAATACTTAAGCTTCTGTAAAATTAACATAAAAATCACACTTTAAGTTTATAAGGTTTAACATGTAACTTCAAATATAACAAGTTTTACAGGATTCTACAAGCTTTTAATTCCTCAAAGTTGACTTAATTGTTTTAGGTTCAAAGTTACATTCTTCATATTTTCTCCTATAGCTTCAAACTTTCTACACTCAACTATTTTCATGCCACTCCAGACAAACCTGACATGACTCATCTATTTAAAGTGTTATTTATCTTCCCCCAAAGAAGGTTAAAAAGCAGCTTGTCTTTTTAACTTAAACTGCAGATTTCTAATAAGATTTCTACTACAATATCCGTCACAAAAGCTTTCAAAAGATCATCTTTCCTCATAGTAAGAAGTTAATCCCCTGTAAAGGCAAAGAAGAACCACAAAGTCTAACTTTGGGCTTCTTTTTACTCAGATGTTGAACTTAACAATTACACCTTTACGAACATAACAAAGGGTGGAAATCAGCAACACAACTGGCCACACTATAAAGTAAATAAACCAGGGGTTTTTTTTGTTTTGTTTTTAGGAGTAGGAAGCATTTGGAAGCTTGAAAAAAAAAAGTCCTTGGCCACAAGAGCTCCGTTAATAGCGTCTTGGGCTATAGGAACGAGATCTTGACCGCGACCTGTATCGACTGTAATAAGGAGAGGGTGACCTTCTTCTGTACCGGTAATCATAATCTTCATATCTGTCATAGCCTCGATCACATCCTCTATCATAGTAAGAATCTCGTCGTCTACCACCGCCGCCGCCTCCACCACCTCCTCCTCCTCCACCACCTCCACCACCACTATGGGTTGGTCTGCCCATGTAAATCCTTGGTGTAGGCGTGTGTGCTCTCTTGGTGGGTGATAGGATAATCCACACGAATTCTTCTACCATCCAGCTCCATCCCATTTTCCCTTTCCATAGCCTCCTTAGAGTCATCTATTCTCTCAAAACACACAAAAGCAAATCCACGTGACCTCCCAGTTCGCTGATCATAAACTATATTGACACCACACAATGGTCCATATCAAGAAAATACTTCACGAAGATCTCTGTTGTATATAAACTCAGGCCCAAAACTCCCAAGCAAGTGTTGGGATCTGGATTTGCCCTGCTGCCTGTATGTCTTCTGCAGTTAGACATTGGAGAGTGACTCCGGCTTCTTCGTCGACGATACTCTGGTGTATAGGATCTACTTCGAGATCGTCTTCTATGAGAGTGGGACCTGGACCGACTGTAGCGTCTATGAGAATGTCTCCTTGACCTTGACCTGGACTTTGATCTTGATCGAGAATAGGATTCAGAATGTTTGGAAACCCTTGATAGACTACGAGATCCTGACCTGCTCTGATTTTACTCGAGCAGGAGTTCCCATTGGAGATTTTGCCTGAGAGCGAGACTCTCTGCCTTCGAAGTTGTTCTCCTCTATGTCACTCATGTCGGCCAGGAGCTCCCGACAACTAGATAAGAGACAAGTCTAGTCACCCTGCTGTTCTGGACTGTGGGGAGGAGGAGCAGCAGGAAGGGGACAGCGACAACGACCGGAGCCCTCCACTCCCACAAGCTCGCACGCTTAGGCAAAATCAAAGTGTCATTTTAAAATTCTCCCACTATAAACCATAAAATTTCATACATGGCTTTGAGGCTATGTTAAAATTAGATATTTCACTAGTCAACATGATGGTAATCATTGTACGTTGTGAAGGTGAGAGCGGAAGACGCTACTTACATCAATTAATATTAATAATAATTGATGTAAGTAACACCTAACCCAGTCACGACATTACCATGAGGAAATAGAGGAAATCAAACCTACCTGGAGTGGATGCTGAATTGATCCTCTTGGGACTTCTTCCCCTTTTAGGGGAGGAGATGGGATAATGGAAAAAAGAACTTTATTTTACATAAATAAATAAATAATGGTTAAAAAAAGAAAATTATATAAAAAAAGAAGTTTTACTGTTGAAAATTTCACAATGATCTCTAATAGCAAGTGTAAAAGAAAAAACCGTCAACTGAAGAATGGATTAACAAACTATGGTACATCTACACAATGGAGTACTACTACTCAGCAGTTAGAAAAAATGATATCCTAAAATTTGCAGGCAAGTGAATGGATTTGGAGAATATCCTCCTGAGCGAGGTATCACAAATCCAGAAAGATAAGCAGAGGATGAACTCACTCATTAGTGGACTTTAAACAAAAACCAAAGCATGTCCAAGCTGCAAACCACAACAACTGAATAGCCTGGGATCTGAAGCACCTTGGACCTGCACCTTGGAGCCCATTCCATCCAGAAGAACATGTGACCCAGTCTTGATGCTGGGGTGAGGAAAGCAAATCTGCCTGGAGTGCATGCTGAACTAAGTCACCTTGGGACCCTGGGACCTCCTGCCCTTGCTGGGGAGGAGATAAGGAGATGGGAAGAAGGGAGAGTGACTGAGAGGGGTGAGAGGGGCAAGGGAGTTTGAACAAGGGGATACATGGATAAAAAATGAGACTTTTTTCATAATAAAAAAGAATATTTATAAAAATAAAATAGGCACCTACTGTAACTGTTAGTAGTACATAGAAGGAAGGAAAATAAATCAGTGCTGTGGACAGAAAAAGATAAATCTCTCCCCAACTCCAACTACCTTAGGTGAGTTCATACAACTGAGTCCTTCTGAACTTTCTTAGTGTCTTATCAGTGAATCTGCCTTGGCTAGTAACTGTCGTTCATGGGTGGTTTGTCCAGGAGTAAATAAAATGAAATTACACTTTTTGCCCTGCCCCTTCATGGCTTACTAATTTATATTTAACAACCTGCAAGATTCTCTCATTTATTTCCTCAAACACAATCTCTAGATCTGCATTGTCTGATAGGGTTGCCACTGATTAAGTTAATTTAGAAATTTAGAAATTAATTTTAATATAATTTACGTACACCTTCTTAGTTGCCCTATTTATTTTCACCACACTCAGTGTAGCTGATGGTCACTATTTCTATTAAACCAAATTTTCGAACAAATATGTGATTACATATTTGTGCTACACAGCAGTTCATTCTAGAATCATCTAGTACAGAGTAGTTTCAGTGTCAAATAGGTTTGGAAGCTGTTTATGGCATTTTCCTTTGATATTAATGATAAAACCTTGGTATTTTCATGTGGTAAAACATAACTGACCCAGCTTTTCCTGAGGTGATTGATAATTAAACCCCCTTACCATTTTCCATTGTATTTTGTTTGATTTGTCATAACACTTATAGTTTTGCTTTACAAATACAAATAAATTTATTACTATAAAGCTAATCTATTAAATATAATATAAAATCTAACATAAAACCCCTTGTTTAAAGATATTATATAATCACAATGATTTCATACAGATAAACTAGCAATCTTCTCATACAAATAACAAACTAGGAATCCCTGAGTAAAGAAATACATTTAAATTCACAAAATGCATATACCTGTTCTAGAAGCCCTTTACTACCCTTGTGCCTTGTCCTTCAGTTTTTGATGAAGGCTCAATATAGGGACAATTTCAGGCCACCCTTCCTTCCAGTGTGTAGGTATGGCTGCTTCAGTATCTCCAAATCACTTGTTGATTTTATCTTTGGGGATGATAGTGGTAGAATAAAGTAACATAAATTGCTTCAGAACAGATTTTAAATTGCTAAATCCTTCTTAATATTTAAAAGGGTTTTACTGTCTATAAAGTGTGGCTTCAATATTTCATGTGATTGGATAATTATAATTGACTAACTTTTTTGAAGTACTGTTTAGAAACAATTGTAGGAACAGCTGAGATAGCCCAGCAGGAAGATTTGCTTCCCTCCAAATCTGACCTCATGATAGAAGGAGAGAACCAGCCCCCACATGTTTTCCTCAGAATTCTACATAGCCATTGTGATGTGGATGTGCATATACACAAGGATTGTAATTAAAAATAAACAAAAATCTAAAATAGAAGCAATTGCAATAGCCTCTTCATCCCGGTGACACGGAGATGTCCCTAAGCATGTTGAAACTGAGGAAGAGAAAGTTTAAGAATAGTAATGTAATTATGTGTTCTGCAAAGAAAAGTTTGAATCCTTAATGAGTCATCTGAACACTTGGAATCCTTCTTGTCATAGCAATGATTCTTTAGTTTCCACTCAGACAAAGAATGTGGGTGCAAAGAAGCATATAGTTTACTTGCACTATCCTCAAAATTATGATCTCTGTCTCAATGGCTTTCTTCCATAATGTACAAAAACTCATACACTCCAAAAGGTTTACAAGGAATATAGTGCTGAAGGGCAATAATTCTAGGTTCAGCTTGTGTGGTAAACAATAAAATTAATTAATTAAAATAATTTTAAAGACCTGATGTCTGAATTATATGATTGATACTTTAGGCAATTAAGTGAACACAACAAATTCAGTCTTTCTGTATCAACCAAAAAACCTTCTGCCCTACTAAATGCATATCCTGTGTCTGCTTCCTTCTCCTCCTCTACACATAACTGTATCTTTCAGGCTTAAAATATCTTTTCCTCAGAGAAGAAGGAGGTTACTGGTACACATTCCAGACTGCAAAGAATTGTATAAATGTGATGTGTCTTTACTACCATAGCCCCCCTGTTCCTTTCCTTTTCTCATTCTCTAGCACTAGAACTTAAGTCGACATTGTCAGTAAGGCAGACTGTCTAAAGAAACAAACCCCTGTTTCTATGGGGCTTCAGTGTGACCTGTATTTGACACTACTTGCCTCTGGCAATAAGTTTGGGGCTGGTGCAGTATGCATCATGTCAGAGCAGTATTTCTCTGAAAGCCCATAAGGTGATGATTTTTCTATTGTATTTTTTAAAAAATGAGATTTCACCCTTTATACCACCTGCCTACACTTGAGTAGATTTGCTGCTTGTGGGACTATCTGATAATATTGCTTAAAGAAAGAATATCAAATTAAAAGATTAAAAATGAAGTGTACATGTGTGCTGTGAAAGCATATATGTGTATATGTTCCAACAAGAGGGGACACTGATTCTTTTGTTCCAAAGGGCAGTTTTCTGAAGTGGCTAATCTGTCACTGTCACTAGGCAAAAATAAGGTGGGGGAGGTGGCAATAGGGTGGGGACATGCCAAGTTTGCTCAGAACACTCATTGCACAGGACGATCCCCACAGCTGTTGTGCACCCAATGTAAATATGGACAGCCCCATTCATCACAGAGTTCCCTTCTGCAGCACATGTCCAAACACGGCAATGATTTAGTGCCTGCAGCTGGAACCACACCATGCTTCTTTAGAGCAGCAGAATTTAAAAATTAGGAGATGGAATTAGGACGAGATTGGGGTTACAATGAGGAAACAACTAATTCCAGATTTCTGGAATAGAAAAGGGCAACAGTGGTGTGGTACTTGGGGAGCCCACTCCACTTACTTTAACATCAGTTTTCATCTTTTATGTGTACTGAAGGCTTTTAAGCCAGTATTTCCTCTGACTCTTGGTTGGCCCATACATTAACAATAGGGGAACAAAGTCCTCAAGATATCTTCTTTAAATAGTATTGATAGTAAACTCCCAGAAACCTCTGTGAGGACATCAGGATAAAAAAAACCAAATAGTTCAGATTTTACTAAGTATAGGTATAAATCATTCAGTCATCATAAACTTGTTGGATTCTAAAAGATGATTCATTGAATAAGGTGAGCAAATATGTGGATCTGACTGAGTTCAGGTCCCTAGTGCCCCCATAATGGCCAATGTTCTGAAAAATTGTAATCATAGTACTTGGAGAAGTTAGGTATAGGTGGATCTCAGGGCCTCAGGGCCCTCCCTGGATGGCCATTCTAGACAGATAGTAAGTTCAAAGTTCAATGAAAGACCTGGTGTCAAAAAATAAGACAGAGTTGTAAAACATTCAACATCATCCTCTGATCCCCCATATATACATACTCATCATATATGGTCAGTGAACCCTACCACACACACACAGACACATGCACACATGCACACACAAGCATGCACACACATACAGACAGGCAAAAATCAAAATATAAGTTTTGGAGGAATGTAAAAAAGAAAGGTTTATTTTATGTTTCCCTCATATATAAAGTAGTGTAAAATAATTAATGTCCATAAAATAATTTTACAAATTAGGAGTCATACTCTGTTTAGCACCTAGTAAATAGTCACTAAGTGCTTGCTGTAAAGCAGAACAGATAATCTTGCAAAGTCCTGTACAGAATTTTTTTTTTCTGACATGATGAACTGTTTTTAGGTTTTGACAAGAAGAGATGGTTCAAATAGTACTTTAGGTTCTCAGAGAAAAATGTATCATCTCAGCAACAGAATCAAATGAGATTAGGAAATGGTCATTACCAGTACATGTAGTTGATAAAACAACAACATAGTATCCTATGGCTATGGGGGATGGGTAGAAGAATGGGAGGACAGTTATTCAGCCTGTGTGGAGAGTTTGGGCTCTGGGCTCCTGGTGAGTAACTGTAGCACCAAAGCTGTGCCAAGAAAGCATGAAGATATGAGCTATTCTAGCCTCATGTCAGTGAATTTATAGAGTCCAGTGTAGTCGGATTTTTCTGTCCCACTAGAAACTCTCAAATACCTAGCAGTCACTTCTCAAATAATTGACTTGGAAGCTTAATATTATTTTAACTGCTGGGCCAGTAGCTCAAGTAAATTATTGAGTAGTTCTCAAACTTAAATTAAACCATAATTCTTATCCATGTTTAGCCATGTGGCTTGGTGGCTTTTGTCAGTAAGGCATTCTTATTTTGCTTCCTGTACATCTGGATGGCATCTACTGCTCTGACTTTCTTCTACACAGAATTCATTTAGTCTGGTTTTCCTATCTACATTTCTTGCCTGGCTACTCATAAATCAGTATTTTACTAAACCAACATGAGTAACAAATCTTTACAGTGTACAAGAACATTATTCCACAGTCCAGTAAGCATTTCCATTTGGAAAAAGATATTTTCTTCCAGTTACAAATCCATTTTGTTTTTCTCTGTTTTGATTCCTAGGCTGGACATCTGAAAATACACATCATTTCCTAAAATCTTGTTTCTTGGAAAATTCTATAACTAGGAAGCATTAGAAAAGGGCTCACCATGAAAAGATAATTTTTCATGTCCCAGGAATGACCTAGGATGAACATTTACATTAGGACCATCATTGATCTTTTGGAAAATGATATTTGATTATTTATATATATACTTATTATTTAGTGATTTTTACATCAGGCACCCCATCAAACTCAGTTATCAGACCTCACAGATTCATAGCCACACTTATGATCTTCCATTTACAAAAATGCCCATTCATGCTACTCATTTACTTACTGGAGCCTAGTTAAACTCCCTGTGGCCAGACCCTTAAAGAAAACAAGACTTTCTTCACTCAAACCCCTGCCGGAGGCCATCACTACAAAAGTGAGGCACTGTGTCATTTACTTATTTCTACCCTTGAGCTCTTGTATACAATGAGATCTCATTATTTTTATTTTTAAGTCCACTAATGAGTGAGTACATCCCTTGCTTCTCTTTCTGAGTTTGTGATACCTCATTCAAGAGGATATTCTCCAAATACATCCATTTGCCTGAAAATTTTAGGATATCGTTTTTTTCATACTGCTGAGTAGTACTCCATTGTGTAGATATACCACAGTTTATTAATCCACTCTTCAGATAAGGGACATCTACGTTGTTTCCAGGTTCTTCCTATTATAAATAATGCTGCTATGAACGTAGTTGAGTTAATGATTTTGGGGTACGAATGTGCATCTTTAGCGTATATATCTAAAAGTAGTATTGCTGGTTCCTTGGGAAAATTGATTCCCAATATTCTGAGAAACTGCAATAATGCATTCCAGAGTGGCTGAACAAGTTTACACTCCCACCAACAATAGAGGAATGTTCCCCTTACTCCTGCATCCTCTCCAGCATAAGCTGTCATCTGTGTTTTTGATCTTAGCCATTCTGATAGGTGTAAGATGGTATCTCAAAGTTGTTTCAATTTGCATTTCTCTGATGGCTAAAGATGTAGAGCACTTTTTCATGTGCCTTTAATCAGCCATTTGTATTTCTTCTGCTGAGAATTTGCTTTTTAGTTCTGAATCCCATTTTTTGATTGGGTTATTCAAGGTTTTGGGTTCTCGTTTCTTGAGTTCTCTATATATTTTAGAGATCAGTCCTCTGTCTCTTGTAGGGTTGTTGAAAATCTTTTCCCATTCTGTAGGCTGTTGTTTTGTCTTATTTACTGTGTCCTTCGTCTTACAGAAGCTTCTCAGTTTCAGGAGGTCCCATTTATTGATTCAAAATACAGAAAACAGTAAATGTCATCCATCATATAAACAAATTGAAAGAAAAAAAACCATGATCATCTCCTTAGATGCTGAAAAAGCCTTTGACAAAATCCAACACTCCTTTATGGTTAAGGTCCTGGTGAGATCAGGATTACAGGGAAAATACCTAAATACAATAAAGGCAATTTACAAAAAGCTGACAGCCAGCATCAAACTAAACGGAGAAAAACTCATTTGTTCATTTATGGTTTTAGCTAAAACATTGAGAATTACATTGAATAGATAAGGGAAGAGGGTTAGGATCAAAATCCCTACACAATTTTTTACAGACCTTGAAATAACGATACTCAATTTCATTTGGAATAACAGGAATGCCAGGATTACTAAAACAATTTTGTTCCACAAAAGATACCTCAGAAAGTATCACCATTCCCAACTTCAAATTATACTATAGAGATACAATAATAAAAACATCTTGGTACTGGTGTAAAAACAGATTTGTTGATCAATGGAATTGAATTGAAGAACCCAACATTCACCCACACAGCTATGAACACCTGATTTTTGACAAAGAGTCCAGAAATATTCAATGAAAGAAAGATAGTATCTTCAACAAATGGTTTTGGCATAACTGGACAGTAGTGTGTAGAAGAATGCAAATAGATCCAAACCTATCACCTTGCACAAAACTCAAATCCAAATGGATCAAAGACCTCAATATAAACCCAGCTACACTGAACTTGATGGAAAAGAAAGTGTGAAATACCCTCCAACGCATTGGCACAAGTGACCACTTCCTAAATATAACACCAGTCGCACGGACTCTAAGATTACAGCTTTCTTTAAACTTCTCACACACCATGGTTGGAGGTGGACATGCATTCCTGCCTTTGAGGTAGGAACCTTCTGCTCTATGATTCACCTTCTCCAATACTGTAGGTTTACTCCATCCTGGGTTATTCTCTACACCCAAAAGGCATATTCTTGGGCTCTTTAATATTTCTACTTTGTTTCTCTCTTTCTCTCTCTCTCCCTCTTCTCCATACCTGATACTCAGTTTCCTATATTAAAATGTTATCTGAAGATCATAATATTTAGTGGTTAAATACTGGCTTGAATTAGACAAAGAGTTTTGATATAAAGTTTTGATATTCATCCAAAACTTTATAATGGAAGATACTTCAAACTATATATACTATTTTATGGGGTTACAGAAATCTGAAACAGACTAATGCTATATCAAAAAATTCTGTTGGTGATTCTACTATGGTTTTATTGAGCCCAGCAACATTACAAAATGGAAAGGCATGAAATGTACCTTCATACACTAATGAGAATTTCTTGGAAGTTTCAGACTTTATTTAATGCTAGGATGATACTCATATAACCTTTTATTCCTTCTGTCTTACTCTCACTGCGTTCCAGTAAAAAAAAAAAAGGAATAGGGTTGTGATCTTGATTTTGTATATAAAAACTCAAATAGCTCATTAAATATAAGATCTGAAAGTCTAATCCAGCCTCCCTCTATTCACACCCAAATCCTGGATGCATATTTTACAATAAATATTCATTATCTCTAAGTGAGTTATAAAAGTTAGAAAGTGATTCTGGATAAAATATGTAGAATACTTGGAAAGATGAAATAAAATAGAGCACAGGGATTATAAATGTCTTATACAAAGGTATTGAGTGCCCAATGTCTTATTGACTACATCAGGAAAGTAAATAGGAAAATTAAATAAAATCTGTTTTCATGAAAGAGCAAAGATATAGAGGACAAAAAGATTCAGAGATATGCTCAAAAATGGTTATGTAAGACAGTAGATACATGAGAATTTTTTTAAAGAGCCCAGACATGTAGTGTGGTGCATATTTCAATTAAGGTTGCATTGAATGATCTTGAAATTAAGAACCAAATATGTATGAGATTTCAACAGACTAATCAGCATTGGGATTTTGATGTAAGTACATGCCATACATTAAAAAGAAAAACAGGTTAAATATAATTTTGACATTTTATTGCTGAGAAACTTGGAAAGGAAAAAGAAGAAAACCAAAACAGAATTATTTTTTGCTGAGCCTGGAGCTAGTAGCTTGAGAAGCTGATTTTTTCCAGAGGAAAGCAGAGTTCAGATTTGCAGGTGTTAATTTTAAATTTTAAGCTGATAGTGGAGAATCACAGTGGCAAAGTTCAATCAGTAATAGGAGATAAATCCAGTTTTTAGGAGAGAAAAAGTGGTTTGTTCAAAGCTGTTAAAGAATGTATACTAAACATGTGTGCAAAGTCTTCCTCATATTCAGGCATGATTGCTACTGAAGGATTGAGAGAGGGGAAGAAAGACATATCCTCTACACAGTTGAAAATAAGTTCTGTATTAGTTTAATTTTGAACAGAAGGTATCTTTAAGACCTTGCTTCAGAACACAATTTTGTCAAAACATACATCAAAAAAAGAGAAAAGAAAACCAGCGAGAAAATTCTAGTAATAAATCAAAAGTAACTGAAATCCAGAGACAGAAAGTCACTGACAGCCAAATGAAGGAAACTAACAAAATTCAGGGTAGACTCAATACTTTCTAAAGGCATCACTTTCTTTGCATAGGACTAAATAAACATACACCCAGCAATCTCTGAATAACCACCCTCTACAGTTCCTGGTATTTGATACAGAAATGGCAAGGTATTCCTGAACTCACATTAACCCTTCGAATCTTTTAGAATCATGTTCATCCCAAGAACTATAATCTATTTACCATGATTTTAATCAATGTCTTATGTCATCAGTATGTCAACTATACTAATGCCTTGAGCCTCCATTTTAATATTGCTTTGTTGGCAAGAATTGTGTATGTGTTAAATGACTGATGAAAGCAAGCTGGAAAGATTGCTTGGGTAACTGTTAACAGATGTTTCTACATGTGGCTATGCAACTAAGGCAGAGCCTGGGTGATGAGAAGTCCACAGAACTCAAAGCTAAAGGACCTAGACTCAATCCCAGCCTGACCTTTACCACATACAGAATTTATGTATAATTAGCTCTCATGGTGGATGTGGAGACCTGCACATATGGAGGTAAACATTAAGATAAATGACCATGCAACAAATTTTGTCGCAAAAAAAAAATGCTGAGCTTAATGCCAAATTTTGCATAGTTTTTACAATATAATATGAGATTACAATGTAATATAGGATCTAGAAGAAACATAAAGTATCATATGATAAAATCTTTTCAAAATACTTGAATAGAAATAGGGTTCAGTCTAAGGAAGTAATAGGTACTACATAGATTATGGGTTAGTCAACAGGTCAGAAGTAACATTGAGCTTTTGTTTGTCTTTCTACTCTAATGTTCATAACATAAATCCAATGATTGGGTATTGCTTTTGAGATCATTAGCTTAACTTTTCCTGTAAATACATCCTATTTATAAATTTTTGAGATGAGTTGTAAAAAATTATAAACATAATTAAATATTATACTTTTGTTAAATTAGAAGTCAAGATAGCTTAGTTTTTAAGAGGAAGATTTTTTTTTCTAAAATATTATCACACTCAATACAAGGTATTAAATGGATAGAGTTATAGAAAAAGGAAAAGGGGTCTTGAGAGTAGCACCATTTTCTCTCTATCATAGAATACATCATGCAATTAATTTACATTTCCTTTGACTATTTTAATCTTCTAGAAGAGAGAAATTGACTATTTCAGTGAAGTCTGTTTTTCATCCAGTGATAAAAGTCCTCAGGCCAAAGGTGTTCTGGCAGATTACACATGGCAAAAGAGTCTGAAGCCAAGGAGCTTCCAGAGATTAAAGAATCAATATGAACCATACTATGTATAAACTGGACTGATTCAGTAAAACACTGCATTAACTTGTCTCAGCCATGTGTATCTGTAGTCCAAACTACTTGGAAGACAGAGGGAGGATAAATATTTAAGTTCAGGAGTTAGAAACCAATCTGAACAATATTTTGAGAACACAGGTAAATAACTATATATGAATATATTTATGAATGCATATGTAGATGGATAGACAGACAGACAGATAGATAGATAGATAGATAGAAAGATAGATATAAAAATAAATAAGAAATAGAGCATCTGTCCTAGATAATTTCAATGGTGATCATGTTAAACAAATTCCCAAGCTGTCAAAACTTGAGACTTTATATAATAGTATGGAAACACACACACCCATATACACACATCTAAAAATCCAAACAATCCAGGGTGTTTCTGATCCCAAGCTGTTCGGTGGTTGTGGTTTGCTGATTGGGCATGTTTGGCTTTTTTTCTTGTTTGTTTGTTTAGAGACCACTAGTGAGTGAGTACATCCCCTGCTTATCTCTCTGAGTTTGTGAGACTTCGCTCAGGAGGATATTATCCAAATCCATCCATTTGCCTGTGAATTTTAGGATATCATTTTTTCTTATTGCTGCGTAGTATTCCATTGTGTAGATGTACCACAGTTTGTTAATCCATTCTTCAGTTGAGGGACATCTAGGTTGTTTCCAGGTTCTTGCTATTACAAATAATGCTGCTATGAACATAGTTGAGCTAATACCTTTGGAGTGTGAATG
>PVIH01013073.1:7328-60328 GCA_004025045.1 Sigmodon hispidus
CTCTCTTTCTCTAACACACACACACACACACACACACACACACACACACACACACACACACACTCAGGCCAAAGTCTTAACTTATCTTAATCTTATCTTTTGAAATAAAATTTATTGCTGAATCTGGAACTTGGAAATTGTTCAGATTGGTAGGCCATCAAGCTATAGAGTTACTCCTGTCTTCTTTTTCTTCTTCTTAATATCATAATTATATGTGCTGCTCAGAGAATAAAATCAAATTTGGTTGAGGCCTTTTGAGAGGTTAATATCTGGATTGGAATTTCAAAGATGAATAACAGTTTGGCATTAGAGAGACTGGTAGAAATATATTCCAGATGCAATATATGTATTATTTAAAACAAAATATAAAACATAGTTTATCTGAAGTATTAAGTGTTAGGTAAAAAATGGTTGGTAAAATTAGATGAAAATGACCTGCCAAAGGTGAAATCAAGGAGAGCTTTTTATGCCAAACTAAATAACGTGGCATTTACTCCAGATAATAAAATTTCATTGGGAAGGATTTTAATCAGGGTAGACAGATGATCTGACTTTCATTTTAGAAATATCACTTTGATAGTACTTAAAGGGTCAGTGGTAGAGGACCAAGGTTAGAATGAGGGGAGATGAGTTAGGAAGTTCTTGATGCAGTTTTCAGAATTATTTAGTATAATGATAGTGGGTCACATTTTAGATGCAGTTTAAATTCTAAAAGGGAGACAATGTAATTAAAATATCACAAGACTGCTCTAGAAAATTGTTTAGATCCATTGCATTTACAATACATAGTCCAACAGAAACATTTTGTTTGACCCTAGCCTTGGAGAGATCACTTTGTTCCTCCTGTGAAAATCAGATAAAAAGATGCCTTAAGCATCTTAAACATTTTGAGTATTTCTCCTGGTGAGATGCTTACACACACACACAAAAACTCCATTTGAATTTAGAACAACTGAGAGAATCATAGTTGTATTTTGCTCATGTTTGTAGTGGACGTTATGCTCACTGGAAAAAAAAACAGAGCTTATTTCCTTTTCTAAGTTTTAAATTTTGTTGAATTATATTATTATTTTTTTCAAAAGTTCAGTAAGGTCAGTATATATCCAACAAGGCTCTGCAATTAGTAATGGAGTTGAAACATTCTAGCGTTAAACAATCATCTTAGAAGCCTAGGCAACAAAAGCACACATAACAACATGAGATTCCATCAAATGACATTTTTCTTCTAATCAAAAGAGGAAGCAGTTTATGCAGTGAAGAAACAGACTACATCATGGGGAGCATTTTATTTCTGATGTGGCATTTATATTTAGAATGTATACAAAACTCAAACACCTCTGTAGTTAAAAAAATCATTAAACTAAGCAAAATATCTCAAGAGAAATTTCTCAAAAATGATACACTAGTAAACCTAAGGGAGAGGATTGATCTCTCAAGCATCAATCTAGTTATGCTCTTGGCATTAGTACTTTGCTGGTTCACCTCATAGCAATCAGTCTCATGTACAAACTCTTCTTTATTGAGAATTGTTTGTGGATGCAGGTCCTCATTCAGAGTTACCATTTTATGACATCTAAGTCCATTTTTAGCAGTCTCTAGTCTCTATCATACTCACAGGCATGATTTTTGTATTTGCAGCTGCTTCAATAGTTCTGTAATCATTATTCCAGCATTTGCCTTTGCTAATATGTTGCTGAAATCTGTGCAATTCCCCCTTCATTCCAGATGTGTCAGCTATTAATATTGCCTGTTATTTAAGATGCTATGAAACAAACCAGAATGGGGCTAATTCCTTTCAATATATAAAAAAAGAATTTACTACACTAGAGATTATATAATTTGGTGTGATGATATATTGTAGTTTAACGAGTAGATACTAAAGAGCAGAGTGCAGAGCCAGAGTTAGCCATAAAGGTCAGGCAGGTGGCACACACCTTTAATTCCAGCACTAGAGTGGTTGAGACAGGAAATGATATGGCTGGACAAAGAAAGGAATATAAGGTGGGAGGAGACAGGAGGTCAGTCCTTCCCCTTTCCACCCAAGGGTTCAGTAGTGATAAAAAGTTTCTCTAGAGGCTTGTTCCTCTGTTTCTCTGATCTTTCAGCTTTAACCCAATATTTAGCTTCAGGTTTTTCTTATAAGACCAATTAAGATTTGTATACTTCTGGTGCCCAACTTTTGGGGCATGAATTTATGAAAAATAGTCACTTGCCTGTGGCTTTGCAGTCACCAACAAAGGCCAGAGCTACAGGAATCCAAAGTCACACTATCCCATCAGTTAGGTTTTCTTTTTGGAGTTAACCTTTCAGCATGAGCAAGCTCTGCCTTTTAGACAGTTCCTGCCATATGTATTTCTTCCCCATGATCCCCTATGTATATTTGTCAGATAATGGCTTTCTTCTGGTAGGTTGTGGCTTTCACTGAACCCCTCCTTTGGCTGATGCCACAATAGGTATAATCTTCACTAGAATCTGAATCATAATAGTCAGTAGATTTGGTAAACTAATTGGGGTTTCTTATAAGGGAGAATTTATTTTAAAACAAAGACAGAGAAAGAGGTTTTCTTCCCACATTAAAAACTGAGAAAAACTATTACAGTCGAGGGAGTTTGGTTTCTGTTTGATAATATGCTAGATGGTATGAAAATGAAACAATTAAATGAAAGGACAATTAATGTAAGTGGGTTTTACATAAAGTCTATTATAAGTATTATTTGTGAAAATCTTTTCCCATTCTGTAGGCTGTCATTTTGTCCTACTGACAGTGTCCTTGGCTTTACAGAAGCTTCTTAGCTTCAGGAGATCCCACTTATTGATTGTTGATTTTAGTGTCTATGCCACTGGTCTTATATTTAGGAAGTGGTCGCCTGTGCCAATTCGTAGAAGTGTATTTTCCACTTTCTTTTCTATCAAGTTCAAAGTGGCTAGGTTTATGTTGAGGTCTTTGATCCACTTGGGGATTTGAGTTTTCTGCAGGGTGACAGGCTTGGATCTATTTGTATTTTTCTACACACTACCATCCAGCTATGCCAACACCATTTGTTAAATATACTATCTTTTCTTTGCAGAAATACCTGTGGTGTCTGTTCAGGCAGCCAGATGTTTCTGTCATTTCTCACATTTTTTTGGAAGTCACCTGCTTGTACTTCATGCTGACTCAGTAATATTATTTTCTTCTTGGTTATTTGAGGGATAAAATAGTTATAGTTCTCCTAGTTACAGATTAGAAAATAAACTCACTAAGAGGTGCAATGTGTACAGGGTTGAGAGACCTAAAAAGATAGTTTTGATAATGCAAATTAGGTTAGAAGGTGAGTTAGGTACAATACTTTGGACTCACCAAAAATGGGTAAATAATGGAGTATTTTCTCTGAATTTTCAATTGTTAATGGACTAGAAATTATTGATGTAATTCTTGCCTGCATATATTGTACATAGTTATTATACTTATAGTTTTTCTTATATTAGTTATAATATTCTTTTAGTTTTGATAAACAAAGGGGTAATATGGTGATTTATTGTTTGTAATATAGAAGTAAAGATTTCCTGGAGATCAGAGGGAATGCCAGTTGCAGAGTTAGCCATACAGGTCAGGAAGTTGTGGCACATGCCTTTAATCCTAGCACAAGGAAGGTTGAGACAAAAAGTGATATGGCTGAGTAGAGAAAAAAGATGTAAGGTGGGAGGAGACAAGAGCTCATTTTTTTCTTTTTTAGCTTATGGTTCATATCATTCAGTATAAGGATTCATTGAGACAGAATCTGCCCTTTTAGGCTAAGGAGTTGGTAAGGTGAGAAGTTGCTGTGCCTTGTTCCTCAATCATTCTGATCTTTCAGTTTTACCTCAGTATGTGGATCTGGGTTTTTATTATAAAACCAATTAGGATTCATGTAGCAATTGTGTTAATCTTTTCCCCTTTAATGTACTCCTTTCCAGTGTCATGTTTTTCTATTATATCAAGAATGAGCATCCAAACCTTCCAACCTTTCTTTCAGGATTATTTTCTCCCAACTATTTTCAGCTTTTAACATCTTCTGAAAATAGTGTTTTCTTTAGTTTTTAGAAGATGTTATCCTCCACAGCCCCCATCATTTGTGAAGCATTGTAAAGTGAGAACCCATGGAATCTTCTAAAAATTTTATTACGGGGTTAAATGGGAATAACGTAGCATTTAGCATCACTGCCTCCTCATCAACCAGGGAGGAATAGGGAAGTACTCAGGACCTGGTTACTAAATCGTGGCATAAGAAAACCTTTCACATCCAACAGAGCAACATGACCTCTCCCTCAGTTTTTGTTTAGTCATGTATTCAGAGCAGACCACATTCCATGGCTATTAACCCCAATACCACTGGCTGATCAGATCAAACTTCCACAATAGCATTTTGTATTGTTAGCTATTTTCAAATAACCACATTATATATCAGTACTAGAGAGCATAGGAACTTTTTCCCATTAGATCTATTTAACTGACTTTTAAAATATGTAATGTAGTTTTATAAATACATACATATATCTAATTAAAATATCATAAGGGAAAATTTCTTATATAAAGAATAAAGGTTTATAAGGTAATGTATTATATATTTAATAATTACTACTGAAATAACTATTTTTTTATGAATAAAGCCTCATTTTTTTATCTGTGTATTCCCTTGTTCAAGCTCCCTTTCCCTTGCCACCCCTCCCAGTCACCCTCTTCTCCCTATCTCCTTATCTCCTCCCCAAATTGTTAACATGCAACAAGTTTAAATTTAGAACACTTGTGAGAAATTCTACTCAGAACCCATACCTGTATATATTTGGGACACAAGGACAATTCACATATCCCAGTAGATGCTGGGAATGTATGAATATATGATCATGAATTTTTAATGGTGAGATATAAGGAGCCAATATCTGAGGGAGAGTTTCATATAAGAATCAGTACACATTTCAGAAAGATATAAAGTTCTGTTCTTGTCTATCCTAAGTAGAAAGTGTACTTGTGAAAACAAATGACTCTTAAATGTTATGCTATTTAAAACTTAAATACATGAAACAGTGTGAAGAGTATAAACTTTGGATTATAAGAATGAAAGGCCTTAGAGTTGATATGAATGTCTTAACTTCCATCTTTAATCTTAACAGCAATAAAATGGAGCCAGTGATTTCTAGTTGTCAAATTATTTAGAGATAAAGTCAAGAATATATAATAATCAAAGTTACAAGATGAAGACCTTTATAATCCATGACATTTCTTTCTTTTTCTTTATTATGAATAAGGAAGTCACATTTTCTATCCTTGTATATCCTTATTCAAGGTCCCTTCCCCCTCCTACCACATCAGGTCATTCTCTCTTCTCCACATCTCCCCATTCCCCCCATGGGCAGGTGGTTCCAAGGTCCCAAGGTCCCAAGGTCCCATATTTCTTATAGAAGATTTCATTCATTGCTCTTTTGGTGGGATAAGGAATGAGTGAAGGAGTGAGGAGTTCTGTCTAAAGTAATTATCCACTTCAGCTGTTCCTGCTGGAGCAAATCTGAGTTACAAATTTTAAAGCAATATATTCTAAATTTCTTCTTTAATCAAAAACAAATATTTCTATTTGTTTTTCTTCAATATTTTATAAACCTATATGAATTTTGATAGCCATCTCTAATTTGTCAATGTAATCTACTAGTTATTAGATCTCATGAGTAATTAAATCAACTCATTTTCTAAAAAACCTATTTAAGATTAATAAACTATTGCTGTTATGCTAGAAATAATTACATATTGGAGAAACTAGTTTTTAGAATTATAGCATAACATTTTCTATGTTAATAAAAGTCAATTACACCATTCCATATTTTTAAAGAGATCAATTTATATACCAGGTTACTTTGATGAATCAATATAAACTTATGAAGACTGCATACAAAAAGGAAAACAGGGGCTCCCCTTATTCAAGCCTTGACATGTATTTAAAATTAAAAAAATTCTCATCTCTGAATGCAAAACAATGATAACAATTTTTCAGAGAAAGTGGTGCTGGAGTAGAAGGCTCTTGTGGAAAAATCTTTACATATTAAACTGTTTTTAATATATTTTCTTTAAAGAGACAATAGCATATTTGAAACCAGTGGATATCAAATATCAAAGGCTATCACTGAACAATTATTGAGAAATTTACATTTAAGAATATAGTAAATAGTGAGTAGTGCACACATTTCAATTCTGTGTGTGCATTTTCCTTCCAATGTCTAGATTATTGGTATCTTCCTTGTGGGTGTCCACTCTATGCATAAGGATATCAGTGCAAACAGGATTCCAGCCCCAGAAATGCAGATGTATAACCATGATTAACTCAGATCACCAGATATTCCCTCTTCATTCCTCACTAGTTAATACTGACATTTTCTCAGTTATAGCACATGACAACTTAAATTTGCTTAAATGAAATATTTAGCTTCAGTTGTTACATTAAAAGTTTTTGTAATTTGATGGTTAAATTACTTTAACCCTGATTGGCAGTTTCTATTACAAAGGGGGATTATTTAAATGACTTGTAACTGATAGAAGAAAATACAGGAACATATAAAGTGGCCTTTACATTCAACTACCCTTCATTTCTAAAATGTATTTTTTTCTCATTAACAAATGAATAAGAATGATGCACAAAAATGTTATTATTTTACTATCAAAGGGGAGTATTTTAATGACTCTAACATTAATATATAAAGTCTAAATATAATATGTGGAATAGTTTAAACATATTTATAGTGATAAATTTTGAATAAACTGATCATGACTTTCAAACTTAAAAATAATAACCTTCCCTCTCTATTTTATTGCCTTATTGATTTAATGGGAATTTAATTTTAGTGGTGTAACAAACAACTACCACTTAAGAGGAGTGAATGACTAGTTCCTGTAACTAATATTCTTAGGGAATGCACACATTGTTTATTTATTTAGTTTCTACTTTTTTAAATGTGGGATATGTGTATAGGTATATTTGTGTATTTGTATGTGTATTTGCATGTGGGAATATATGTGTGCATGTGTAATCAAAGCAGATACTGATGTAAGGTGTTTCTTCTATCAAGTCTCATTGAGCCTTGGCATCACTGATTGGTTAGACTGGCTGGCCAGTAAGTTCCAAGGATCTCTTGGCCTCTGGCTCCCACCTACTGCTAAGACTGTAGTATATAAACCAATAAACTCAGTTTCATTCCATGGGTATTAGGGTTCTGATCGCAGAAACTCATGCTTTTGGAACAAGCACTTTATCAATACAGCCGTAGTGACAGCTCTACTTTATTCATTTTACCTTATATTATGGATGTTAATTAACCCATGAGACAATGAAGCATTGTATAAATTTGTGACTAAAACATTTTTTTTCTGAACTATTAGTTACTTTATATGTTTTCCTCACCTTATTCACACCAGGCTCATATGTAAGTAATTTGGGGGAAAAGATATATTTTTGGTTCATATTTTCTTTATGTGTTGTTTACTTCATATGTCATTATCTTTTTAGACCCCCCCCCCAATGTCTGGTTTGAGGCTTACAAGAGTTTTCCAAGTGCTCTTTTTGGTGGTCCACATTCTGAAATGTGAAGAAGATAAGGTTTTTCTGCCCCCATTGATATCTTAAATGACCTTTGTGGTCTCCATAGCTAAGGGTAAGCGCCTTTTCAAGACTTTTATTATGTGGTTTTGCCTCTGATTCTTCTATCAACTCTTGTGTCTCTTATGTGTCTCTATAAACTCCTATCATGTCTATCTACCTCGTACCAAAACCTTGAATTTATAAAGATTTCTAAGGGTCTTTTATCCTCAACTAATTCATAATAAGTGTTGTGTCTTTTCCTAATGGAACCCTACATGTACACAAAAGCCTAACTTAACATTGTCTTTGTAAGTATATGACACTTCTCTCCTCTAGAGCATGCTACTTTAATGATGTAATCACGGTTAACTACTCACATGTCAGTCACAGCTTCTAGTGTGTTTACTTATTTGAAGTATGATAAGCATTTATTTTCTATCATTAGTTCATATCTTGTAACTCAATATATGTGTTCTTAGTGCTTATAAAATTTTGAAAACAATCTATCATTTCAGATACTCGTTCCCACTCACAGTAGAGAAAACTGTGTTACATATTAGCGTGTTCGTGACCCAATTTGAACCTTCTGTTATGTATTTAGGTACTTGAGTGAGCAAATAAGGTTCTGGATACAGCTTCAAAAAGAATTAAGTGGGAACACTGAGACCAAGTTGAGGCTATTGATACTCATGAAAGCCCTGGAAACTTGAAATAAATAGTATATTAGTTAATTTTAAAATGGCTTATGTAATTTGAGGTTCTGTTTAATTTCATGTTTGTCAGAGAGTTTAGCCATAAAAAACAGCTGTCTTTGATATTTATCTATCCATTCATCTGTCCATACATCCATTCTTCTGTGCATTCATCCTGTGTATGTATGTTTCTATCAATCTATCATCTGTCTCTTTTTCTCTATATATAATACATATTTTACACATATACCTGTGTATGTATGTTTCTATCAATCTATCATCTGTCTTTTTCTCTATATATAATACGTATTTTACACATATACCTGTGTATGTATGTTTCTATCAATCTATCATCTGTCTTTTTCTCTATATATAATACGTATTTTACACACACACACACACACACACACACACACACACACACACTATTTGTATATTAAATTGGCATCCTCATCAGATAGAGGAATTCTAAAATATACCTAAGCAAATTCTTTAAAACATATGCCATCCCTGGTTACTGCTTACAGAACTGAATAAATTCATTGTTCTTTAAGATTGGGCTATTATCCCATGTGTAAGAATATGCTTTGATGCTTTGTGAATTGAATTCACTCTTTTTGAGAAGACGTTTTAAAATAAAAGTTTAAATGTGAAATTAACATTTCTTTTTTATGGCATTTCTAATGTTTGTAACTTAATTAATGTTTTCTGTACTTCTAACAGAATTTTTAGTACCCAATTGTGTGGAGAGTGAGTTAACCTTCAGATTTTCTTCCAGATACTTTCATTCTAATAACCTTTGCCCAGATAATAGGAAGTGCAGCTGTATTATTTCTCCATCAAGTACCTTTTTAGTATTTGAAAGTATACATGTCAGAATAAAATGAGATAAAAGGTTTTTCAAATATTTTTTCTTTTCCATTGTAATACCTGTAATTTACTCCCTGTTTTGTAGGAAAAGGTCATTAAATGCTACATCTTTTTAAAGTAATACTATATATCCTGATTATTAAAGAGTAAAAATATCTGTGAAATATATTATTATCCTATTGATACTGACTTGTATGAGTGGCTTCTTTCTTATGATAACTAAGATCACCTGTGTGTCAGCCAGATTGCCTGCTGTATTTTTAAAAAGTATCCCGTAATGAATATTCAGAACAATGTGAATACAGAAAGATACTCTAAATTGATGAACTTGTGTCAACATCAAGCCCTGCTGGGCTTGCAGCTGAGATTCTCTTACTATTTATAGAAAGTGCTCTTCCTTAAAAATAAAATAACATTTTCTCCAGGAGAAGTTGTCCTCCACCTTGTACCTTCACCTTGTTTTCTAACCTTAGGAACAGCTGCTCTTAACAACAGATAATGGGCAGTTTCCTGGGATGGAGAAGGGCATCCCATTAAGAGGAAGCAGGGCTGCAGTGCATGAAATCCACGGAGTTCTTCTCTCTCACCCTGGAAACCAGAATACAGGCTACCAGGAGAGAGCATATGAAGTAAGTGATGGATGGAAAAAGATAAACATCACCACCCATGCTTTCAGTCTCTGTGTTTCTACATCAACACTGAAGAAAAAAAAAATGTAGCTGTTTTATAATTTTTTTATTTCAGAACTTTAGCATAAGTTTCAGAAAAGAGTTACATAGCCCGAGTCTTGCTGGGATGAGAAATACTATTAGAGAGAACTCTGTAAATTAACAAATGATAAAGCATGTAGTGAACAAGGACAAAAATGACACTCTGATCAGCCAGCAGTTTTGTTGAGAAGGTGAAACCTAGAGCTCACGTTTTCAATGGCCTCTTCCTTTTCTCTTAGCTCCTCAGGTATGTCTTGGAAGTAAACACGTGTCTGGATTCGTGCACATTGGGGTCTGAACCTAGTCCTCACATTAATCATAATACTATAATTTATTTCATAACCTTAAATTTATTTTGTCTCTTGACTTCTAAGTTAAAGAAGCTGTGAGGGCAGGCAAGCAATCAGGGAAGGGCGAGAGAAAACAGATTCACAAAGAGGCAGTTTAAAATTTTAAATGCTACCATTCAAAGAAGAATTCCTCAAACTTCTTGTTACTGCTTAGCTGAAAATAAAGAGGAATTAGGGGCCCTGGATCTGTCACAAAACAAAATGGTGACAGTAGACAGAATTGTGCTTTCTCTGCACAGAGCTAGCAAAAGCAAAATGTAAACACATGGAAACAGCTTAGATGTCCATTAACTGAGAAATAGAAAATAATTGTATATTTACAAAATGAAATATTACTCAGCTATTTAAAAAGTGAAAATATATTTGAATAATCAGATGAGATGCTTGCATCTTATTTTGAATACCCGTACAAATTAGTAAGAAATTGATAAGGGGCCACACAGGAGGTACAGTGGGAATTTAAAAGGAAGGGGTATGAAACATATTGGTATAAAGTATTAAAGGGAATTAATGAGATAGAACAGGTTAATTGGGTGGTGGATGAACAATCAGGATAGAGAAAAAAATCATAATACTTGGAGATATATCACTAAAGATTTTTTACAAATAATATGGACAAATAGTATGGATGCTATACAAATAATTAAAATTGATTCACTGTATAATAAGACTACAGTAATTCTACTAAAACTACAGGATAGCAAAAGGTCAAGTGTGAGAAATGATTACCTCTTCTGGAGTTGTTGGCAAGTGAGGTCTTCGGACTCCTAACTATGAATGCTCTTGGTTACCACCTTGCTGGTTAGATCCCCTTGCTGCAGACACTACACACTTGAGAACATGGAGAAATCAAGTTGATACTAACATGGAATCCTCATCCCTACAGGCTAGCTTTCATCTTGCTGAAAATTGCCAAGCACAGTGGTAGAGGACAAAATGATTTACTATCTTACCAGGCTATGGACATTGTAAACCATATAATAAATGGCCTGGCAATGGTGTCACAACATCATGTGAGAAAACAATCACCTTCAGATTCAATGTAAAGTCTCCTGTTCCATAAAATGAAACCTATATATGGAACCATTGTCAGACCTAGAACCTGTGATTAGATGGGTTATATGCCCTGGGGTAGAACCTACTACCAGTATTATGCTAATTAGACATAGTATTAGATAGGTTTGTAATCACTTATTATTATACTCATAGATCTTTTTAAAGCCTATTTTTAGACTTTTAAATTTTATATATATTAATGCTTTGCATGCATGCATGTATATACACCATGCATATATCTGATCCTCACATAGGTCAGAAGAATGCACTGTGTTCCATAGACATGCAATTATAGATGGTTATAAAGTGTTTGTGTGTGTGTGTGTGTGTGTGTGTGTGTATGTGTGCATGCATGCCGAGATTTGAACTTGAGTCATCTAAGTGATTAACAAATGCTCTTATTTGTGAAACTGGATTCCTCCATCTCCTATTATATCCATAAAATAATGCATTTTTCAACTCTTATAAAAGAAGCTTCTATTTGCAGTAGATTGTGATTAAGATAGAGACCCACAATTGGCTGAGGTGTCAAAAAAAAAGAGATTCTGGAATATTGATCAATAATTAGATACATAATAAATGATACATTTCTATCATATATATTATTCCCAAGGACCAGGGATTATGGTAGAAGAAAGAACAGAAAGACAAAGCAACTCCATCATGGAGAGGGGAGGTAAGTATTACAGTCCACACCTACCCAAGAAGCCAGGGTCAAATGTTAGCTGATGAGAGAGAGAATTTTCTTTTAATGTCACCTCTGCTTTACCACACTCCAGTGTAAGGTCACATATCCAAGAGCATATGGGCAGCACAAATTGGAATTGAATGGAACAAAGGACACATTTTGGTGAATAAGGAATCATGGGTGGGTCTTAAAGAAGTTGTGGGAAAGGAAATGCGTATGATCAAAATACATTATATACAGTGCTCAAAGAACTAATGAAATAAATAAATACATACAATTAATTATCTGCTATGACAATTATCAATTCTGAGTTTTGGAGCATGTAATGACTTCAAAATTATGTTTACTGAAAGTAAAATTTAATGTGTGTTGCTTCCACAGTAGGTCTGTGACACTTGAGGGCAGTTTTTATGTCCAAATCTTATGAGATTCTGGGCAGGATGCAGATTTCATTCCTTGTTAATAAAAGCCTTGACAGATAAAGATCCAGATGCCTGGTTGCTTGTACTCTCCTGCCCCTACATCTTACAGGCATTTTCCTCCAAATTCTTTTTGTTATTATTATTATTGTTATTACAAGTTTCCTTAAACTTCCTTTTGGTCTCTCTTTGCTTCTTTGAGTGGGAGGGTACTCTTGTGGGGCTACCTCACCCAAGGACTAAGGCAATGTTTTTGTTTTCAAGAGTTAATAATTTTTTTTAAAAAACACAACTTATTATGATGTTGAGAAATAACTTTTTTTCTGATAAAGGACATATGGGAAGATGAAATATATTAGAAATATAGAACTGTAGGTAATTTAAAATGCAGGTACATGGAAGCTCTTTGCCCCTCTTTTTTGTCTAAAAACAGGACATAAATTTGCAAGGACAAAGGGTATCTTGCTCCCATCCTGCACTGCAAAAACACATTTTAACTGCCAACAACTTTGTACTCTTATTGGCTTGGAGGTGGTACCAGAGAAATTTACTGAAAATGACTTCAATTTGACTTGCCTCAAGTTGTAACTCCTAGAGACCTCATGTCTTTTTCTTTTTGCCTTGCAAACTCTATAAGAAACTCTGTTAAAATTCGACATAAGTTAAAACGTAAGTCATTTCTTGTAGAACTATCTTTTTCCAAATGATTCCTATGTAGAGATTCAATTTGCACATCCATAAACTTGTTTGAGTTCCATTCTTTAGTCTGTCTTTTGTTACAGACATCCATTCCAGCTAAAAACTTTTGAAAGTTAAAAAAATTGCTCTCTTTTCCTATAGCTGTATATTTTAGAATTTAAGTCTTTTCTGATCATTCCTCTTTTTCTGAGGATTGTCATTCTTTTTTAATTTAAGATTTAGAATTTACTGAATTATATATTAAATACTTGTAATATTTTATACTTCTATGGAGGTATTGTGTGATTGTAAAGGACAAAGACAAAGGTCTGGACTATATTGCAGATGGTGGACTATGTGTTTTCCTGACTTATATAAGACAGTAAAACCATACAGAACTTTGAAGTGAAAATATTTAATATAAGTATTTGAATATAAAGATATACCCATAATAATTGAGTGAGCTAATGAATAATTAGTAATAATTAGATTAAATAAAAGAGGACTGTATGCAATCAATGAATTTGGAGCTACATTGGAGTACCGAAGGTAGAGTACCCATAAACCACTGGAGAAGATCCAGATCTTTTTGCAGGAAGCACATTCTTACTTTCCAGGTGGCAGAGGTAACAGTGGTTTTACACTAGCAACATTTGACAGATACCTGCCCTGGCACTGCTTGAGGCTGCCACAAAAAGGTAACTGTAGTGGGATTGTGTTCTGTTCCATTGTATATAATTGTCCTGCCTACTGGTTTAATAAAAATGCTGATTGGCTGAAGGTAGACAGGAAGTGTGGGTGGGGTTATCAGACAAAGAAAACTCTGGGAACAGAGAGGTACCAGAGAGACACCAGTGGAGAAGTCAGCAGATGCAGAAGACAACTATGATGCTCTGAGTAAAAGTTCTGAGCCACATGGCTGAACAAGATAAGAATCATGGGTTAGTTTAAAAGTGAAGAGTTAACAAGCTATATGCCTGGGCCTTAGGTCAGTCAGCATAAAATTAATATAAGCCTTTGTGTGATTATATGAGGCCAAGTGGGGCTGAGAGTGGGTGGGTTTGAATCTTTGAGCTAGGCTGGAAACTTCAGCCCAGAAATTTCATACTACAGGTGACCAAGATTTAGAATTGGTCTTCTGATTCAAATTGATCTGCATTTAAGATAGGATTTTTTTCTACCTCAAGTGATCCAATTAACAAAAATCCCTCAAATGTGTGCCCAGCTACTTGGTTTTTTTTTTAGTTAATTCTGGATATTCCCTCCAGCAACAACAACAAAAATCCCAGGACAAGATCATTTTATTTGCATTTCACAAAGTATTTAATAAATTAATTACAATCTTTAGAATTTTTCCCCAAACATTAGAGAACAATCATTAGTGAACATAACAAAAGCCCTGTGTCAACATTATTAAAAAATAGAAACCAAATACAATAAAACTGAAAATAGAAGAAGAAATTGAAACCTAACAGAACAGCACACAGATTGGTCATCCTGGGCCAAACAGTCACCCTAATACACACAAAATAATACACAGGGTCACAGATTGATTACCCCAGGCCAAATGGTCACCCAGGAAAATACACACAAAGTAACATACAGGGTTTTGTTTAGAAATGTTAATAATAATAATAATAATAATGTAAAAGAAGGCCATAAATTTGAAGAAGAACAGGGGTTTGCTAGGAGGAAAGAAAGGTTTGACATGCTGTAACTGTATTATACTCATAAAAAGAAAATATAATTGGGGTGGTTCCTGTCCCAAGTGTGAAAATCCTCAGTAAAATAGTAGCAAGCTAAATACTTAGCACATTAAAATACATAAACCCTACCTAGATATCCCAGAATCCATGTCAGATTGCTCACAACTCCTGCCACTTCAGCTCCAGTTGATCTGACATCCTCATCTGGCTTTGATGGGTACTGCATAACCTACACACATGCACACACAAAATTTAAAATTTTAAAATCTTAAAAAAGTGAACACCAATTGCAAGCATATTCTTTGTTAAGAGTGGGACCTACCCTATGTTCACTACTACCTGTCAGTTTTGAGATCTTATTGGCTAGAACTTGTGAAGGCTTTGTGTGTATTGTCACAGTGTATGTGAGTTTATATATGTATCTGTCCTATTGTGTCTAGAAAACACAGTTTCCTTGGAGTTACCCATCACCTCTGGATCTTACAATTTCTCTGCCTCAAGAACAAAAGAATAGACTAAGATTGTAGTATGTATGTATGTATGTACATTTAAAATGTATGTGTATATATATGGTTTAATATGAATACATATGCATCTATGTATACAGTATGCATATAATATTGTAATATACAGTATGCAAGTAATAAAGATGCTAAATTTATAGAATGAATGTTAAAATATTCACATCGTGATCTCAATGCTTTAAAACTAATTTGACAAAGTTTAACATTTGTCTCCATAGTTTAAAATAAAAATACTGAAGAAAATTGCTTCAAACAATAAAGTCCATATATGAATGGCTCATAGCTAACAACATATTCAAAGGTGAAAAATTGACTTTTCCTCTAAGTTAAAAAAGCAGAACAAGAATAGTAGCTGCAGAACATAAAGCAATAATACTTGAACTGATCAAGAAACTCTCTGCTGTCTAGATCCACTAGTGCTGAAATGTGCTATGCAGGACACTGGGGGAGATAATCATACCAGTCTTATCCAGAGCCTGGCCCTACATAGTACAGATATAACCTACTTGATATATCCCTGTCCAATAGAAACATGACTATCTATGTAAGTGACCATTTATTTCTTGCACAGTAGGGAATTGATGTGTGTTACTACAATTATCGTCAAAATTTATGACCATGGAAGTTATAGGCCCCATGTGGTACTTACTGCTGATGTTTTGCTAAATGGTCATGTTGTCAAACTGCCTTCTAAATATTTATGTTTACAGTGCATTTGTTGGTTTCAGCCTTGAACAGATAAGTCTTTTATTGTAGCATTCCATAGTTAAGACAGAGACTTGCAGTTTCTTAGACTTTAGAGAATAAGTGAATGTGAGTGTTCAGCCACAGGTAGACGTGTTTTAACCTGTTCAAGGCTCAGGGAATATCACAGTACTGGGTGTAGAAAGAGTATAAAAGCCGGAGATTGAGAAGGAATATAATTAAATACTGTGTTCTAGATAACATATGACTGTTGTATACATGAACTTACAGTAGCTGCTGTTACCTGTACAATACTGTCAAAAATATCTGCCAATTCCATTACGGAGTAAGTGGTGATTTTCAGGGACTCATTCCTAGCTGAGGGACCACTGGCAGTTGATGGCACCTGGAGGCAGAAGAGTCACATTTCTTTGGAGGATTGCCTAAACATGAGATGATCATCAATGGGCATACTTAGTAGATGGGTAAAAGACAATGATGCTTTACCTTTACACAAAACTACAGGCAACTACTAAATGCTAGGATTGTGAGAAATAGTCTTTCTAAAGAACACACTAGTTGTGTGGTGATATATTGTATATCAAATAAATATTGCCTGATGATCAGAGGACAGAATCAGCCACATCGAGAAGGGTGGAGTCTGGAGCCACAAGCAGAAGCAGAGAGAAAGGTGAACATGCCATACTGAGAAAAGGTAACAAACCACGTGACAAAGTATAAGTAAGAAATATGGGTTAATTTAAATGTAAGAATTAGGTAGTAACATGCATGAATCATGGGTCAGGCATTTATAATTAATATAAGTCTCTGCATGACTATTTGGTACTGGGCACTTATAAGAGGAAACATTTACAAATCAGTTGTTAATCTTCTTGGAAAAAGGGCTGAGATTTTGCAAATGAGTAATAAAAATGTTATTCTATCAAGGGTGACATTATAATTATAACAAATGTCTTAGAAAAACCTCAGTGGAGTCTTACATGTAGTTTCTCATCAGAGTGATATCTATGATTAAACTTCATGGGTTTATAGTCTTAATCCCATAGTAAATAAAAGAAATTTTATATATTAATTTTTCAGATAAGATAGTTAGAAAGTCTGCAAAAGCAAACATACAGGCAATTGAGTGTAATATGTTAGCTTTCTGAGGCATGTCAACCTCATTATTGTATCTCACCACTAACAGGAGCCTGGACTGCACCTTGTGCATGTATCGTGATAACATAGTTTCAAGTGAAATATAGGTCTAGTGATTCCAGCATGTTATTCACACTTCGCACATACTAAGGCCTGCTATGTTTGTAGTTTTCAAAATAAGTGCTTCAATTATTAAGGTTCTAGCTGAGCCCTCAAGTTTCTAACTTGGTTAACAGTGTGTGTAATTGATCCCTGCATGACAAAAACGTATTGCTTCATTTCTAAGGGAAGAAATTCTAAATAATTTACACAATAAATTTCATCATTTTGTCTTGTGGTCGGGTTCATATATAACACAAATTGATGAGATATATTTAAACCTCTACAGGAGGTTGTCAATAAAATGTAACATGTAGTGACCATCACAGAAGGATCAGAGTGGGAAAGCCAAACATAAAAACATATGCTTCTGATGTGTTTGTGGCCTTAACTTTTGCAGCTAACAAAATAATACAGTTCCTGTAATAATTCTAGTCTAGATATTATAAAGAAAGAGTCTGTGGCAATTTGAAAAAACACTTAGAAAACTCAAATTAAAAAAATATGATTCTTAGGTGAGTAGCACTCAGGAAAGTCTTTTCTGAAGAGTACTGTGTATGTTCCTGTAAGAAGTATGAAGGAATTTTGTACAGTTAATCCTGGATTTTATTAAAGCCATTCTTCTCCATTTGCAATTTTTAGGAATTCTTAAAAATGTGTGAGTAGTAATGCTTCCTTTATCAGCATCAGAATGTATATTACATATGCTAACTTTTTAGAGGATCTGAAAATGTATTTTTGTAGGGTAAACATATTATAATTGTTTATTCCATAAAATTTTTATGTTGATTGTTTTATACGCTATGCATAAATATTCAGTAGTTTCTTTAAAATTGTGTGTGTATGTGTATATATATATTTGCATGTTGATTTAAATAGACAGAAACATTTTGCTTTTCATGGTGAAAGGTACTTTGGTGACCAGATAAAAGATATTGACTTTAAGATGCAGAATATTTTGGATTGTTATACGAGTTCAGTGTATTCACCCAACTTCTCAAATGGGAGAACCTGCCTTGATGCAAAAATGGGATGGAAGAAGAAAATGGTGATAATCAAACAATTACAGTAACTTTTCTTCTTTGTGTCTTTAAAAAAGTGAAAAAGAACCATGTTATAAGAAATGCAGTCAGGTTTAGAAGACAGGAAAAGCTTCAGCTGATAACCACATGACAAGCATGGATTGCTCTACCACCAAGAAATTAGACAATGTTAACCAGGGAAGCAAGGAGTAAATGGGCCCTGGAATCTGCCAACAGCCTTGTCTTCACTGCATAGGGCCCTCAAAGCTGACATTCAGTAATCTGAAAGTTGAGTCTGCATTGTTTAAATCACTAAGCTTATTGTATTAAGAAAAAAAGCAATAGAAAATAAGCACATTTTTTTTTTCTCTTGGCCAACTAAGGGGCAGAACCTTAGTGCATCAATCATTTCCTACTGAAATCTTACATTCATTTGGGGGCAATGAAAAATTAAATCTTTCCAATTGAGCAGTCAGTATTGACACTGTGGTCATTGTGTTTGATACACCTGCTAATAACAGAAAATAACTGTTCTTAAGATGTGGTATTTTCTTTTGCTCTCATAGGATTTCATATAAATGTTCTGAACTTTACACTCAAAGGTCTGCTCATTTTGTCAAGAAGAAATGTTCTTATTGCATTGAGCACAATGAAACCTTGAATACTACTTTTGCCTTTATAGAAAATGTAATTTCACATTTCATACACATCAAAATTCCAGTCACAGCACTTCTGTGACGATAAATCTTTGAAGAGACTTCCTTAACCCATAATTTTAAACAGTCTATTAATTAGAACTATTATGAAAAATTATTCATTGCTGCTAACATGAATAAGGGAAGTGAAGAGAGATGCTTTTCTATTTAATCTAATATTGCATTATATTTATTATTATAATAAAGAGAAATAAAGATTTTTATTTAGTGGGCCTAAAGCATACAATCATATATTTTAAGGGTTTTTTTAGTAATAAGATTCTCTTTAAAATTTGATTGTATTTGTTGTTAGTTTGTGCTGAGTGTGTGTGTGTGTGTATGTGTGTGATTCCATGCATATATATGCCAGAGGTCACAATGCAGAATTCAGTTTTCTCCTTGTATCCTATAATTCCAGGTATCAAATTCAGGTCATGAGGCTTATTTGAAAGTGTTTTTCATGGCCACCATCTAGCTCTATTTTCAGTTATTTTAAAGGCAGAGTTTTGCTGACTGAAACTTTTTATGCATTCCAGGGTAGCCTCAACTTCTGAGTTCTCTACCTTGGAAGTACTGGGACAGCAGGTATTGTTGCTAAATAATATATTTTAATTTAAATATGTGATCTGTACAAATATTGTCTCTTATTCATTGAAAAGATAGCTAAGGTCTATCTTTAACAATATATATTGCATTGTTATAGATAATATATTAAGCTAGCATTTGTTGCAAGAGGAACTCGTTTACATGTGAATTTTCAATGCTGAAAAGTTGTTTTTAAATATTTTAGTTATACAAATACTTCCTTGCCATTTATGACAAAAATAAATAACAAATATGTATGTAATTATATGAATTATTTTTTATTTTGTGTAATGTTAGTATCAAGCACTTGCATACAGTTACATATTAAATGTTAATTATTTTTCTGTTTGCTATAAAATTTCATCAAGTTTTCTTGACTCCTGTGAATAATAGCACAGACTATAATTAGGTCAGAGAGCATTTGGATTTATTGAAATTAAATAATTTATTATTACTGGTGTTATACAATGAACAAAGTGATATAAAAGCAGAACTCTGAAAAGCTGAGTTTCAGGGACTAGTAAGACTTACATACTGGGAGCTCTTATGACTTTAGTAAATGTCCAGTAAAACTTAGTGAAATTGCCAGAGGTATCTGGCAATTAGTACAGATTATTGTTATACTTGAGCAAAAGTTATTGTAAAATTTGTATTAGATACATTTGTTACATTTTTCTTTAATGTTATTGTCACTAATAAATTTATAGTGACCCAAATTATGACAATGGAGATCTGTAGTTTTACAATATATTTTCAATCCACTTATAAGAGATGCTCTGCTTTTTATTGTCAAAACAAATATATTTTAAGATATAACCTTTGTAAATTTCAAGACCATTTAAAATCATATCTTCAGCATACATCTTGTTTGTTAGTGAAAATATCTAGTGATATTCCACAAGGCATGTTTTACATTAGGACTCCCAGCTATCAACTTTTACTTGTCAATATATATTCACAATGTTTTTATTTCCTGTGTGTTATATTTCTGAATGTGTAGTTCATACTTTTTGCATTTTTTTAGCCTATATGTAATAGTCTTAGAAAATTGAGACAGACAAATTTTCTCTGAAGATTTTATACTCACACCACAAAAATACAGTTCAGTTGGTCACATTTAAATTTAGTTTAAACAAATAATAAATGTAGTATATCTGTGAAAAACAAGATATATATAGATAGGGTTTGTGTCCAGCCACCATTTTTTTTTGGTAACTAATTCTTCTAATATATATATATGTAATGTTCCTGACTGTTCCTGAGAAGTTTTCTTTCTAACAACTTGCTGGCAAGGATATTCATAAACAGCTATATTAATAAGAGAACCAGCTGCCATGTGGGTGCCTGTTGTTAATGCTACTCAATTTCATGCTATTACCATTATGGTTCAGACCCAAATGACAACAATAATTAGAAAAAAAAAGAATTTTGGAATCACAGCTGACATTATTACTGCAGCACTGCCAGCCTTGGGAGGGGCAGTAGCTGGAGCGTCTCATTGACTCAAAGTGTTGCCACAGCTGAGACCTTGAATCAAAGAGCAGCTTAGTCTGCAGAGGCATTACATTACCGGGGAAGTTGGTAATTAACATCTCCATCAGGCCATACATACATTAACAGCAGATTCATCTTATGCCTGAAGAATTAGTATTGCTGAGAGACATGTGGCAGTTTGTCTCACTTCCTATAGGGTCTCTAATATTTCATTGGAGAGAAACCAACTGGCATAATATATAAAAGGGACCTGGTCAAATAACTTTCTTAATTTTTTCATCCTGCTTTGGGACCAAATCCTTCAATTAAATGTAACCAGGATGCAAGCCATTACCCTAAAAACTGATTTTCTAAATAAACTATAGAACAATCTTTAAAGGCTATTTGACCCTCCTCGATCCTTACATAGTATTGTTGGGCAGAGTAATGCTTTTAATTTTTCTCCTACAGCATATTTGCCAACAAAAAACAGCCACCAAAGTGACCCTTCAGGTTTTAATGTCCCTTAGGCACTCAAAGCAAAGCCCTCCTAGAGCGGTAATGCATGTATAGTTTACTGAGATTCAAAGGCTACTACCTATGCCCATCACCTGAACTGTTCTCCAGGTATGGTGCTTCTCAAGGACTGTTGTTTCCTGAGATGGGTAAGAGCTTGTTTGGCAGGCCAACCTAAGACAAGTACTCTCTATAATGCTTAGCCCTCATGATATGGGGTCAACAAGGCAAAGCACCCTAGCTCCCACTGAGAATATCCCATTAATAATAATAATAATAATAATAATAATAATAATAATAATAAAACAATAAAAAGGTGGATGTAGCTTCTAAGGGGCCCAGAGACTAGCTGGGCCTCAGCCAATACAAACTGATAATAACTATTGCCTTAAAACATGTGTGTAGTGGGATTATGTTGGTATGTTGTAAATATTTGTTCCTCCTACTGGTTTAGTAACAAGCTGATTGGCCAAAGGCAGATAAGAAGTGTGAGCAGAGCTATCAGACTAAGAAAACTCTGTGAACAGGAAGAACAGAGCAGAGATCCCACAGAGATGCCAGCAGAGATGCCAGGAAATGCAGAGAAAAGAAATTAAAATGCTGCTGAGAAAAGGTACCAAGCCACATGTCTGAACAAGATAAGAATCATGAGTTGAGTTAAGATGAAGGAGTTAGCAAGTTACATGCCTGAGCCCCAGGTCAATCAACAAGCAGAGTGTAATTAATATAAGTATCTGTGTGATTCTGTGGGACGGTGGGTGTGAACCTTGAGGCTAGACCCAAAAGTCTGGGCCAGAACCAAACTATAACTCATGTGCCCCTAAGCACTTCTACATGAGCCAACTTGGGGTCTGCCTGAGACCGTGAAGAGAGCAGAGTTCAGATACAACATCCATAGACCAGAAAGAGATCACTGTCTATAGCTGCAGATACCAGCAAATCAAAGCTCTTTCTCCTAGTTGTGGGGGAATAGGTTTGAGAAAAATGTATTTAAAGTTTTCCCATCCATAATGAAATTCAGCTTGCTTGTTTCAACTTGTTCCAATAAGCTGTGTTATTGCTTTTGCACAATTTTACCTCCTCCCTCAAGGAGAAAAGCAGAACACTGAGCTTAGAGGCAACTCCAACTCCTGACACTAAATCAGGTGCAGCTAACCAAAAGGGCACATTTGTGATCTAAATCTTGAGGTAAAAAGACAACATGCTTCATAGAGATGTTGAGACTAGAAGGCACATCTTTAATCTGGACCACACATTCTGCTACAAGGGAAGAAGGAATTTGTGTGTTCACTCTTCACCTGCAAGCCCTCTCCTTATCAGCACATTAATTTATTTTCACTGACATTGGAGCCTACTTCTTCAGGATTCCAGCACATACAGAAGAACTGTTGAAATACCCAACCTTGTAGGACTGAGCATCTACTAGATGCTTGGACTTTCCATTCACACCTAGACATTGTTGGACTACAGTCTATATGTCAGTTCAATAAATACACACATACACAGTATATATATATGTATATATATGCACACATACATATATACTGATAGAATGAATATATATGTATATGTATCTACATGAATATATATGTATACATATACATATATATATATATTCATTCCATCAGTTCTGTGATTCTGTAGAACCTTGACAAATACAAAATTCCAGAGGCAACCAAGGACAATATCAATAATCTCTGTTGTTTTAGGAGTCACTTAAATTATTTTGACCAAACATTCAAAAAGGCATCCTAATGTCTAGGACTGAGGTTATTGTGGGCAGCATTGTCAGAAAAAGTGTCAATGGACATGTCAATTGTATGTGGTCTTATTATTAGAGGAAGAACTCTAAGCAACTAATGGGGGATGACAGAGGGAGAATTCACTTCTCTCAGGATGATCCCTTTTATTGGTAATCTAGTACAAAATATTAAGTGTTATAACCACATATACACAAACATTAAGAGCAGAGAAGAAGACTGTATTTATATATACATTATATAAATTAAATTACATAAAACTAATAAGTTAAAAGGCTACCAATTTGAGGTGAGGGCATGAAAGGAGGTAAGAAATAGTTGTGAGGGGTACAGAAAGGGGATATGGGATTGGTTGGAAGTGGGTATGGGAGGGTTTGCAGGGGGTTGTATGTGGGAGGAGATGGAGCAGAAAATTGGAAGGTAGGAAGTCATGTGATTTTATTTAAATTAAATGTATTAAATGCCCATACTTTACTTGTATATATTTATATTATGACTCATGACTAGCCCAAAATGAAAGTGGTAGTAACTACTCACAATCAGAACAATAGTACATTATAGAATGTCAGGCCTATCATGTGACATTGAATATACTACAATTGGAAAATTATTGTATTTTTCTGTGAGTTATTAGAACAATAGGCAGAATATTTAATTTTTAGCACTAATGCAAATCTCTATAATTTACTTGGCAAACTTATAGTTTTAGAAATTACTTTTAGTGGTGACCACTTCATGTTAAAATATTGATATGTGATATTCTTAGTTGGGTTTAGTTTTTCCTTTAGGAAATAGTTCGAAATATTTTCATAAATTTTAAGCTTTATACTGCTTCACCAGCCTTCAATTCCATGTCAGCAATTACCTTGTTCCTATGGTAACAAAAGAATAAACAGTTACTAAAAATTTGATTGTGACTCAAATTTGCTATGATGTGAAAATTAAGGTTTTTAGTCATTGATAGCAAATTTTGTATCAATGAAAATGTTACCATTTGGAAACTTAATACTATAATTAACAACAACATGTATTTTAGTTAAGTTAAAATATCAGAAGTGATTTTGGATTCATAATATATATGGATTGCTTTTGTTGTTTAAGGAGAAAATTATTTTATAACATTTACTGAAGGACCCTGGGTCCTAGGGCCTGACCCAGGCATTCAGTTCAGGTATTCAGCAGAGCACGCTCCCCATGAGAACAAGGAACTAAAAGTCTAAAACTCTGTCCCAGGAAACAGAGTGACCCAGCCCAGATAGCCATAATCAACTCAGATAGGACATAATAGTTGAACCTGTGATTAAAATACCAGAAGTTCCAAGCAGAATAGCTGCGACCGATACCCAGTTGTAAAAGCCCCCTAACCAGCTGATCTTAAGGCAACCCCATGACTATTGTGAGCAACCTTATGATTATAGTATGACCTTTAAAGTGACCAATCATGTGTTGCCCCAGTTGCTATGGTGATTTTATGGTTTTTAGCCTTTAAAAGAGATATGAGATTGTTAATTCCTGCTCCTCCCTTGCTACTCTCTTGCTCCGGAGGCAGGGAGGTAGCCCGCCTGTACAGACAAAATAAATCCTCATGCTTTTTGCATCAACTGGCCTGGAGTCTGGGTTCTTGGGGCTCACCTTCCCGAGGATAGTACCCTGAGTCTGGGGTCTATCACTACGAAAATGAGATTACATCACTCTAACAAATGTCATGGTCAAAAACATGCTAAGATTATTTTTTCTCTTATGCTTTTATCTATGACAGTGCATATATTTTCATGCAAAAAGTAACAACTTTAAGGCCTTTGAAACCCACCATTACAAGTAAAGTACAAGTACTTTAGGGAAAAGTATATATTTAATGTTAAAAATCTGATCTTTCCATTTGAAAGGAAAATAAGTATTTTTGTGAGTTATATTAAATGTACAGTGATGTAGCACCTGCACTACTTGGGTTGGTGAGTCAAGCTCAGGCCTGGGGATTAAATAAACTCAGACACTTGGGTCATTCATTCATCCAAAGAGAATGCCACTTTATTGAATCTCCTTCTCCAGTTTATGGATGGGGCTACCTGGTGTGGAACACAGTGGGAGTTCCCCAGGTGGCTGGAAAACTACTGACTTCAGGTATAAAACTCAGCTTCCTGTATCAACCCCCTCAGGAAGGAAGGCAAAAACATACAGAACAATGGGAAACACAGGATATGCTGCTAGCATTTCACAAGGTGGTCTTCAAGGCTCTGAGGGCAATTGAAGGTCACAGCAGGGGCCTATACAGTGAAATCAGACTAAGGATCATTACAAAGATTTTCTTCATTATATATTTGCATTAGCCTTTGCAATGTGTTAGACTGGTTGCCAATAAAGCTATTCCTTTTTCTTTTTCAGTGCCAATACCTAAAACTTAGTTGACTGATAGAGTATCTTTTAAGATTAGTATATTTCCAAAAGCATTGTTTTATTACTGTTTGGAAATATTCTTCAGATGTTCATAAAAGGATTCCACCCTTTAGAGGAAAATCTCAAATGCATAGTTCTCAAATTGCAATAAGAATTTGTCTTATATTTGTCTTTAATTTGGTTTTCCTGTCATTTACCAGCTGTCAAAACAGTTCATGTGTCTTAACTCTCTTAGAGGGCAGACATTCTTTGTTTTCTTTCTTTTTTGTTTTTGTTTAAAACTAATGCTAGAAGAAGGGGAGGGCCTGTAGCTTTTTGCGTTGGACATATAATAACATTATCTGTTTTTAACCAATTAAGCTTAAAAAATAAAATTTGAAAAGCCACACTGTAAGGCTGGCATGCCATGTGGTGAACCCAACATGGCACTGGGTGAAATGAGAATTTCTGGCATGTAGCAGCCACATTGTAAAGCCAACATGGCACAAGCAGAGCATTATATAAGGAGGGCATACACCTAGGCATGGCTATATAAATCAGTGCCCACCCTCTCTCTTAAAAGGAGACACAATGTGGCAGACTTTCTTGTCTCTCTTCTGCTTCTCTGCTCCTGTACCTGGCACCTCTCCTGAATGAACTCCTGTGTGGCCCTGGTAGTGTGTGTGTGCCAGATCTCATGTATGAAACCAACATTTTGGTGCAATGACTCAGATAGCCTTTCTCCTGGTTTTAGGTGCACATAAGCGCCAAAAGAACCTGACCCAGAGCTTATTACCAGGCCACCTTTCATCTATCCCATCACCACACCGTTTTCAAACCTCACCAGCTTCGATTGGTAATTTTCCCACTCCAGTTGACAAACATGAACTATTGTCTCCATCTTTCTGGTAGGACTCTAATCTCTCAGAGGACCAGTCACAGCCTTCACTGGTCATGGCTGTTCATTCTTGCCTGATATTTATTCCTGACCTTCCTTGTTATTGGAGCCATGTCCACAGACTTGTTTGCAGGGTTCTGTCCTAGATGCCTATCATAAGTGCTGATGAGCTCCAATTGATTGCTAGTTTGTTATGAGTGGGGAGAGACACACATATTATTGCCAGATGTCATACAAGGCTTAATTTTAGAGAGTTACTGAGAGGCAGCTACTTGAAGAAAAGCAGGAGAGAGGAGAGAAAGACAGAGAGGGAGAGAAGAAAAGGAAAGCAGGGAGAGAGTATGAGCTGTCACATGGTGGGTTTTTTTTTTTTTTTTTTTTTTTTTTTTTTGAGAGAGAGAGTTTGGGCTTGAATCTACATAGCCACACCTAGGGGCATGCCCTCTGTACATGGCGCCATGTCAGCTTTACCAAGTGGCCATTACATGCCAGAAACCCATACATTGATAGCACAATGGACGCACAAAGTAGGCATTGATGGGTGCTGTAGTGGCTAGTGTTGGGTTTGACACATGCTCCTGAAAACTGGAGAGTTTTTAGGGTGGTTTGCATTGGTTGGGGCTTTAATCTGGCACCCACTCTAGATGCTGATGAGTATCTAGGAATATCTGGCATGGTTTTAGACATTGTCCCAATGTCTACTCTGAGAACTGACAAGCTGCTTAGTGGTTAACATTGCCCCTCTGGATCAGTCAGCTGGGTGATGACCCAGATTGCCTGGGCCTCAATAATAGATAATGAGTCAGCAGAAAATATCTCTTCATCCTCATCTCTAGGATGCGTTCTTGAGACTCTCAAGCCACACAGACTTTCTGCCTTACCTAGACACCACCAATTTTATCTGTTTTTGCACAAAGAAATGGCCTAAGTACTCCTTAGATTACTCGAAATGGCCATCTAACAGCTCACTGGACCCTGATATTTTACGGGAGCTAACTTTTGTATGGGAGGATGGAAAGAGTTTTCCTTATCTCTTCATATCTCAGCTCTAAACCTTCTCTTCCAACTTCCTGTTCTTGTAAAGAGTTTTCCTATTTCTTCACATATCTCAACTCTAAACTTTCTCTTCTGCATTTCTGTTATTCTGCCATCTGTTTCTAGCCACACAACCAACTCGCACCTTTCAAATCTCAAGGCTCAACTGCAACTCTTCCAACTTTCTCTTCAGGAACTCCTAACCTGGTGCCTATATTTACCCACCAGTCACTTGTTCTTACACTCTAAGGATCCTAATCCAGTTCTCCCTCTGTAGGAAGTAGCTGCCATAGATGGGTAGTGAAAGTTTATACCCTGTTTCCTATTTTAGAACTTTCTCAGGTGGAAAAATCAGGCTATGAAGTGAAGTTGATTTTGGGAACAGGCCAGAATTCATGCAGGTAAAGTTCATCAGGTTTTTAAATGCCTCACAAGCATACTCTCACAGTATACTAACTTAGATCCTGAGAGCACTGAGGGAAAACAACTTCTCATGGGATTTTTACCCAGAGCTACCCCAACATCAGTGCTAAACTTAGACCTTGAGAGGGGACCACAGGCAGAAGTCAGTGCTGGCTTTTAAGGTATATCATAGGAGAGATGAAAAAGCACACCAAAAAATAGATACTTCCTACTGACAAAAGTTATCTGACCAGTTCTTTTGCCTCCCCCTATGGCAAGCTGATCAAGACACCTCAGTGGCCATAGTCTTTCTCTTGCCTAGCCTCACAATTACTGTTCAGGTCTTTTCTTGGGTGCCGTCATGAGTGCTGGTCTAAGTGAGTGTTCCCAAGCCCCACATGGCATGGGGACATTACACCAGGACCACTCCCCAGCTGATCTCCTAGGTACTGCCAGGACTGTCCTATCCAAACCATGATCATCATGAAAAGGGAGACTCAGGCAATCATAAGGGTAGCAGAGCGGTCCATCTCTTCATGGACACCAGGAGCCACATAAGCGGCCCTACAGAACCTTTGGGGATCTTACTTTTCTTTCTAGCCTCTCCGTTGTTGGGGTTGAAAAAAAAACAATTCTGGCCTCATCAGATGCTGCCACTTAATTGTATTTTCAGAGATATAACTATCACCCACTCATTTTTGGTCATGCCAATCTGCCTCAGACTCCTAATAGGAAGGGATTTTTTAGCTAAAGTAAGAGCTTTCATTTCTCTTAGTCACATTTTTCCTGTATCTGGACTCTGCCAGCTGCCCTAGCTGCCCCCTTGCTCATCTTGCTATCTGTTCAACCTGTCAGCTCATGATCCCCCATACCTTCTTCCAGTGTCCCAGGTGGACCCCAAGTATGGGACATCTAGAAATCTTGTGTCACAAGACACATTTCTCTAAAATTCCCCATGTCTGAGTTTTCTGTTCCAACCTGCTTCTCAGATGGTTACCAGCAAAAGGCTCAGAGGTGTTTGGCCTAGCACACACTTCCTTTCCCTCACAGGCTAACCCTTCACCTGCTGCTTCTGGAGAATTGATGAAAACCTAGAAGCCATCTTACTATCAGAAACGAGTTGAGCAACCACCCCCTGAGTACTAGAGAAAGGAACTAGGAGCCATTTTTAGAGCCAATACAGGTAAAACAGATAATTTCTCCCACCCCCCAGGATCAAAGGAAAAGAACCAGAATCTATTTTACTCTTGGCAATGGGTAAACAAAAACAGGAGACGGTTTAATCTCTTCCCATCCTCAGACCTAGCAGAGTACTCTCACTATATGTGTCACTTCCATGGTTCTCTTACTAATTTATAATTCTTTTTCTGAGCTCCAGAAAATCAGAATTCATTATTTTATGGCTTAAACTCCCTGAACTGCAGAAAATGAGCCTCAAAAACCCAGCAGACTAACCTCCAGAAAATACAGTTCCTCGAAAATACAAACTTTGCCCTCAAGACAGCTTGAAGCAGCCTTAAGAGACCATCAACCATGTTCCAATTCAATACATTTTCCTCTGCCCCATAAACCTGGCTTTCTTTTTTACAATAAACATAAGGATGAGATGTAAGGATTCCTGGCATGCCATGTGGTGAACCCAACATGAGATTAGGCGAAATAAGAATTCCTGGCATGTTGAACTAAGCCACCTTGGGACCTTGGGATCTCCTGCCCTTGCTGAGGAGAAGAAAAGGAGATGAGGAGAAGAGAGCATGACTGGGCAGGGCAGGAGGAGGAAGGGAGTTTGAACAAGGGGCTACATGGATAAAAAAATGAGACTTTATACATAATAAAAAAGAAAAAGGAAAAAAGGAAGGAAAATAATTAAAAAAGGATTAAGTTGTTTATATTTAGACAAAAAAACTTTAGAACAGAAGCAACATTGATCCTGGTGTTGTAAAGAAATGTTTGGCTTAAGATTCATAATTTTAAATTGAAAATAGAAATTTACAAAGTCTATTCTTTTTACAATTATTTTCTCCACAAACTCCTCCCAAACCCTCCCTTCTTCCCCAATCACCCAAGTACATAAATATCCTTTCTTTCTGCCAACTAGAAAAAACAGGCATATAATGATTATGATAATGATGATAAAAGCAAATCAGAATAGATCACAATAACAAATAGGAAGAAAGAGCCAATAAAAAAGAACAAGAAAAAAATATACAGACAGCTGAGAGGTACACATTCATGCACACAGAAAACATACAAAACAAAGTTGTAAAGCATAATACGTAAACAAATGACCTGTAAGGTAAGAAAAATAAACAAATATCATTTTGTATTATGTGATAAAATCAAAACAAAATAAAGCAAAGCATTTCAAAAATATCATTGAACTCATTTTATGTTGTCCATATATTGCCTTTAAGTATGGTTTGTATACCCAGTGATTTTATAGGCATGGAAATAGTTACAGAGTAGAACAAGGAAGTAATATGAAACAGTTTGAATCTATTTGGGAAGGGACAAAAACATAAGTCATTGTTGGAGAAAGTATCAAATAAAGATAAATTTATTTATTTAAAACACATTGTAATTATTACTGGAGTTTTATATTTCCTAATGAAGTGTATAAGAAAAGAAAGATGAAATATTTTAGGAGTGAAATTAATATGGTTGTGCCATGTTTCAAGAAAATACAATTGGGGTTAGGGTTAGGGTTAGGGTTAGGGTTAGGGTAGGGTAAAAGAAAAAAAAAAAAAAGAAAATACAATTGACCAGACTTGAAGTCTAGGAACTCACATTTATTTGACAACTAATAAAAAGGCCCTTATTCCTAAATAAAGGCAGCATGCATGAGAAGGCTATGCTACCATCACTATTTAAGAGGAAATTGCAAATCATGCAGGTAAAAACATTTTCAGGGCTCTGACTCTTCCTGTCTCCTTGACAATTCTAGCTGTTGTCTCCGGGATAGTGTGAGCAGTTAGAGAAGTGAGAGCTAGGCAGGGTATGAACAGGACATTCACCTTAGTAAAAAAAAAAAATGGATTTGACTACAAATCATAAAAGGTCATTGAACAGTACTGTGCAGATATAGTAGAGATGGTTTGGACTGTATTTACTAATTACATCTAGTAAGCCAAAAGAAAAAGAATAAATGAGATTTTGTAAGAAAAGGGGAAATTATTTTAAAAGCTGGTTTTACTAAATTGTGGATTTATTCTTAGATGGCCTTGACTTGTTTACTTCTCCCCAGTAACCTAATATAAATTCTTCTTATAGATATGTTAAAGGATAACTTTCTAACACATACTCTTCCTGAACATTTGTCTAAAATTTTAAAAAAATGCAAGAAATTTGGGGTTTCATTTTTATTTAATTCATTTATTTTTATAGTTTGTTAGGTAAGTGAACACAAACATGAATCCAGACAATTACAGGGAAAATTACATAGACATGTTTTATCTATATTTTCTGGAACAATAATAATTAGCTTAGTGCCTATAGATGAGTTCATCATTCACCAGTATATATTTGTAGCTAAAAAGTATTTAACGCAGATCATGAGCGGCTAGCTCCCATGAAACCCTTCAGAATAATAAAAGTAATGCCTCAATAAAAATCTTTTTTGGCTGTTTTATTTTCATTTATTTATTATTTGATTCTTTATGATGTTTCTTAGTCACTGAGATTTTTTTACTTTTTTTATTTATATAAAATATGTATCCCCTTGCTCCCCTCCCTTTCCCTTCCCAATTCCTCCCAGTAGGTCTTCAGCCTCCCTCCTCCCAACTCCTCCCTCAAAAGGGCAAGAACTCCCCAGGTGGATCAGCTCAGCATCCACTCCAGCCTAGTTTGATTTCCTCATCCTAATATCAAGACTGGGCTAGGTGTTCCTCTAAAGGGAATGAACTCCCAAGTGCCAGTCCATGGGCAGAAACACAATCTGATCCCTCCCCTCTAGGCTTTCATACTGCCCAAGACAATGGACACTTGCCTATCCTTGGAGGGCCTAGCTCCTTTTCCCCATGGTTCCCCAGTGGCTGTTCTTGATTCAATGAGCTCCCCAGAGTTCCATCCAGTCATCACTGTGGGAATTTTCCTTGTGATCCCTATCCCCTTGCTCATACAGACTCTCCTCTCCTGCTCTCAGCTGGACCAGAAGCTTAGTCTACTGCTCAGCCATGTATCTCTGCCTCTGCCTCTATTGATTGTTGGATATAAGTTCTGTGATGGCACTTAGGGTGGTTATTCATTTGATTATAGGATAAGTCCTGTCCAGGCACCACCTTCACCTTTTTATCTGGGATAATTATGAACTATCTAACTGCAAAAATGAAGAAACATTCATGCCTTCCGATGGTAACTTTCTCTTTTACTTTTTAGAAATGGTCTCTGATTCTTTCTGTCTCCACATGTCTACATTCTATATGTACAACTACATATCTTACTTTACATAATATAGTCATGCATTTATATACACAGTTACATTTATTTTCATATGTAAACACATCTTTTACATAGTACTCTTGCACATCTCCTTTATGCAGTTTCATCTTCCTTGCCTCCACAGTTATAAATATTATACAGCCATAGCTATTCATCTCATATACGTAGCTCTCTCACCATATAACATTTTACATTGTTCTCATAAATTCTCTCACAGCTCTTTGCATAGTTCCTATATTCAGCAACAACTCTTTCACATAGCCTTATCTCTCCCACATACACATTCTTCTATAGTATACATTTAATTTTGCTCATCATTCTCGCTCCATTCATTCCCTCATATATCTTAGCCTCTTTTTAGGATTTTTGTTCATCTTATTCTTCCATTTCTTCTCTTTCATCTCTCATTCAACATACAGATACACTCTTACATACTCATTCCTCCTGCTCTCTTCCCCTACATTGCTGCTGTTCCCTCTCTCATTCACCACACTCACACTTTGCATAGCTTCATACCTACATTGCTGATGCACTTCTTACATTTCCAAACTCTGGACAAACGCATCCTACATTTTCAGGGTCCAATCCATTCTCATAACATGTGAAGTCATACAGTTTTTTCCCAACTAGTAAAGTTGTTAATTTGTTACATTGCTGCTGCCACGCCCCTGCCTGCAGAGGATCACAAGAGCCTCTGATATCATGTTTAAGGCGTGTTTACCTTTAAAATCCCCAACCACTTTGGAGGCTTCCTCTTTTTCTCTTCCTCTCTGCCCCCTACTCTCTCTCCTCTTTCCCCCTCCCCCTCTTTAATAAACCTAATATGGCTCCCTTAGCAGTGTGCTGGCGAGTTCTTTCACTCATGAAATACTAACAAAGGTCACAAAGACCAGCCAGTGTAAATGCTTGGTCTTGTACATAACTTTTTTCCCAGACAGAGAATGACACTTAAATTCAGGACAAAACAATAGCAGTATCAGGCTGAACCTTGAATGGTCAGAGTACATTCAGAAAGTCAACTATTGCAAGGGGGGTATGTCTCAAAACAGCATGGCCTTGATTTAGCAAGGAAACAATGCCTAGAAATTAGTCTTTGTATATTTTCTGCATGAATATAGTCTGTCTGAATTTGTTCTGAAACTACCATTGCTTTCCTATGTCGGTAAAGGAGAATATTCTGGTATTATTTCTATACAATAGACTTGATTACCCACAACTGCAAGTGTGCCCAAAGATATAAAACATACTACCAAACGGCTGTGAAAGACCTCACAGGTGTTCTTAATAGGAAGGCATAACAGTGGCACCGGAGAAAGGTGCAGACATAAAACAATCTGTATCCACAGCCAGTCATCCCACAGGCTTTGTCAAGTGGGGCTAGTTGATGAGAGTCACACCCCCTTGGTCTTTGACTAATGGGACAATATCATAAATGTTGGTTTAGTGTGACTTCTCCATAGACTTTGCCTAATGGGGTTCCTCAACACAGTCATTCATGTGGTAGGCTGACCTGTAAAATACGGGTTGTTATCCGCTATATAACCCCAGCAAGTATTTAAACTTAAGGTTTTGTGTTTATGTAATCTGTTTCTATTCTAACATTAGTGAATTACTAAAACATATTAATGTAAGAAGTAATATGAGTTCAGCTCACATATGATTTCTTGGGTATTATTATTGGGGGAGTGTTGATACAGGATTACACTGGAGAGTTAAGGGTGGCATCATAATCTCTGCTCCTATATCAGCATCCTCATTTCTGGTATTAAAGTCATTTAGTATTAAATTTGAGATTTATTTATGCATTTTTCAGTTCAATTTAGTGATAGAAAGTAAATCAAAGAGATCATCTAGCATCAATTAGACAAGAATCAGAGGGTACATTATTTTACCTACTTATCATCCATAATGGGTAGGAGTAAGAGCAACAACTCAAGGCAGGAATGGAAGCAAATGCTACTGGCATACAACTCCAGGTCCATTTTCAGCTTTAAATTAGCTGGTATCTCCAGATACATTTTAAATATCTCTACTTTGACAGTTTTATACAAAGTGAGGAAAATTCAGATACAGTGACTTGGGTTTCAAGTAAACATCTTGACGGTATATCTTATAAACCTAGAAAAGCAAATCTCAAACCTAAAGTTATTGGAAAGGAAGTCAATGAAATACAAAAAAAAAAAAATCAATTTGAGCTGGGCATGGTAATGCACATCTGTAATCCCAGCACTCAGGAGTCTGTATGGAACAAATTCACAACCAGCTTTGGCTATATAACAAGCCACAGGAAAGCCTCAGCTAGATGAAACCCAGTCTCAGATAAATAAAGCAAACAAAAAGCATAAAACATGTTCACATTATGAAGTCTATTTATCAAATCTAATTGAAAAAAATGAGTAGCGTATTTTAGTTTTCATCATTACTGTATTTAAATTTTTCCCCTAAGACTTTAAGATTTGTAAATAAAGCTGAAGCTTTAACTAGGTTTTTTTTTATATATAATATTCTGCAAATAGATATTGAGGAATCATCAGACAGATTCTAAAAACTCTTCAGTCAGGGCTTACTAATTAAATTAGGTAATGAACACACACTGTACTAGACAACTGATATTTAGCAATTTAGAAGTTAGCATTAAAAGGAATAATGTCAACAAGGTGGTTTTACTTAAAAAAAAACTTTTTATTAGTGTGTGAATCTTCAATTTTCTAACAAATATATCTTCTTAGTTTTACCACAATGTGCTCACATGGTACATTCCCTTGCTTTCCTAGGTAATGCCCTGCCTACCTCTCTTCTCACAGATTAACTACCAGCTCACCCTGATACTTGTAGCTCTCATTGCTTATCAGAGAAACTTCTTTTTCAGGACAAAACTATCCCAGAGATTCACAGTTGAACAAAATGCAAAGAATAAGTAGCTGTGAGATGCCAAATCTCAACTGATACATTTATATTAAAACTCCAATAGCTATGGCTCAGGGAAAAGCTGAAAGATGTCTGCTGAGAAAGGATGTCTTTTAGACATGACAGAGAAGCTGTAAGCACCTATGTGATCTCAATGGTGTAGTTACATAACAAGAATGAAATACTGACAACTCAGTTGTCATGCCAACATGACCCACCCCTTGATGAAGAGCTAAAGGTCACTGAAAGTGGGAGGATCAGTTTTCACCAGGGATGAGTCTCCTAATGTGCAATCCAAGTGGTTATCCCTAAACACATACACATATGAGCAATAATAAATGGACTCAACTGGGTACACACACACACACACGCACACACCATGTCTATGCAATGACAATATTTAAGAGGGAAATGGTAGAAATAATACAAATGCAATCATGTATAAAACCACCAGAAAATAAAAATTTAAAATTAAAAAGTAAAAAAATAAAAGAAGCTTAAATTATAACTAAGAGCAGGGGAGGAGAGACTATATGAGGAAGGGGATAGGGCTTATGAGGAAAATTCCCGCAGTGCTGGCTGGCTGGAGCTCTAGGGAGCTCACTGTATTAAGAGCAGCTACTGAGGAAACTTCAAGAAAAGGAACTATGCCCTCCAAGGATAGGCAGCTGTCCACTGACATGGGCAGTATGTGGGAACTCCAGAGGAGGGATAAGACTGTGTTTCTAGGCATGGACTAGCACTTTAGAGCCCACTCCCTCCAGAGGAACACCTAACCCAGTCTTGACATTAGAATGAGAAAATCGGACCTGTCTGGAGTGGATGCTGAGCTGACCTACCTTGGGACTTCTTGCACTTTTGGGGGAGGGGATGGGGGAATGGGGAGAAGGGAGGCTGAAGGCTGACTCTGAGAGGGATTAAGAAGGGGAAAGAAGGGAGAGCAAGAGTATACATGGGGGAAAATGACTTTATTTTATAAATAAATTTTTAAAAATTATAACTAACTCTAAATATACAATTTTAATTTCAAATATAATTAAGTAATCTTTTTTAGGAGCAGGTTAGAAACCAAGTGAACTTTATGTGGGATTTTTTCACTCCAGGTTCAAAACTCCAAAACTTGAATAGTTCAGATGACTAAGGTTTCAGTATTTTCATTTTCATATAAAGCTCTTAAATTTTTTTCTTTGAAGACCTGGATAAACTTAGGGGAGGGAAAATATGATAACAGTAAATTTAAATTTGAAATTGTTTTGAGTAATATATATATATATATGTATAAAATAAACACAAAAATATCCCTCAGATGGCATTAATTGTCAACGTCTCTCTAGCACAAATATTTACTGTAAGTTTAAAAATATTCTACCACTATATTAAACTGTTAATCTCAGCTCCATTGAAAGTTTTGTGTCTAAGCAGTGCCATGAGTTTATTATCTCAGGAACTTTTACATTATACAGAATTCAACACTGAACATAAAATCTAAAATATTTTAGCAACACACAATGAAAGAAGTCTATTGTTCAAGAAAGTTATATTGTATATAAACACACATTTAGACCCTGAATATATTCTTGTATTTGTGCTTCATAAATCAAAGGCTTATTATAGTATCTTAGCTTTAATCACAGACTGATACATCATTTTCCAAGGCTAATCTGCACCCATAATTTCTATAGTACAATTTTAGTCACCTAGTACACAATGTGTATTTCTATGACCATATTACAAGTAATTGTACATGTTTTTAATCATAAAAAACAGATAAAATTGCTAAAAATGACAGTTATGTGAAAAACTTGATTAATATTTTTATTTTCATAAAATCAAAAATATATTTGGGTGAAATAATTGATATTTATATGTGCATTTGAGAAAATTATCACAATTTATATATGACATTTTGAGTTACATGATTTTATTCTGATGTGAAAATAATTCCACCACTATAATAAATTGCCTGTCTTGCTGTTAAAACAAAAAAAAGGCTGAAGGTGACAAAATTGATCAGATTTTTTTGATAGTCTCTCAAGTTTTCCCATGCTGACTAGAGGTCTTTGGGCTTAGTATTACTCTGAATAGACTGGCTTGTTCCTTTCTAACAGTCCATGGAGATGAAAAATGGTCTTTAATAAGCAGAAGCCTCATTAATAAAATATTTCTTGGATGGAGCCTGCAGTTAGAATTCTCTGCCTCCCTGACTCAGCCAGATCCATGTGTCTTCAAACTCAGCATACAGTCACCGTGAGGAAGCAGAATTAGACCCATCGAGTTTCAATTTTTATCTTGTTTCTTTTAGAAAATGTAATGAGATGTTAATAATTCCATAGTACCCCAAGGAAGGTAGTTTTACAGTAATCCAGAGAATAAAGTGTATCTTTGTATAAAACTTATTGGTGTTTATTAAATGAGAGTCCCTATTGGGAAAACAAAACAAAACAAAATAACTGTTTCAAAAAGTTAAATGTCTCCATGCGCAATTTTTTGTGAATATTCCAAATATCACTTATTATAATGATTTTATCACCATAAAGTTAAAATGACACAAGTCTTTGAAAACAGACACAATCATTATAGTAACATTGCTAGTATTTCAAAGAATATTATGTTCATCTTTCATGAAAAAAATTGACAGATCAGCTAAAATGCAGAAACTTCTAGACAGACATTTAGAAAGCTTCTTTTTTTTTTTTTTTTTTTTTTTTTTAAAGCTTTATTTATTTTTTATTTATTTGCCTTGGTGTTTTGCCTGGAACTGGAACTACAGACAGTTGTTAGCTGCCATGTGGGTGCTGGGAATCGAACCCGGGTTCTCTGGAAGAGCAGACGGTGCTCTTAACCGCTGAGCCATCTCTCCAGCCCCTAGAAAGCTTCTTAATCTTGCATCAGGAAGCAGATCTCTATTGCTCTTGTCTTAGTAAGATGATTTGCTGGGTCAATAGAACTTTTTATAAATTTAGCAATGCTAGACTCATGGTGTGTCTTCAGTTATTGCTGAATTTAGAAACCTTTGACCAACTTTTTCTGGATGAGTAATGTTGAATGAATTTATGTTTCCCTTCTTCTACCCTTTGTGCCTTCCCTGTCCCTGACCTTGAACTCCATGGACTTGCTGGAGGAAGGACTGACATATGAAAAATGAAACAGTGTCCCTAAGGCAACAGCTTGGTCACAGGGACACCATCCTAAACCATCCATTACAGGAGACAACTCAGCAGAGAGATGATCTACATGACACATTCACCAACAAAAGCCAGACTTGGCACATAATCTGTGAGATGATTTAAATTGCATTTATCCTAATACATGACTTTGCGCTTTTTATCCTAAAACATGACTTTGCCAAAATTTGTAATATATCACCCATTTCTTTTTTTCTGTTTTTTTTATGGTTCATAAGATTTAGCTTTTAATACTAGAGCAATAGCAGCAACTATGCAAGAGAAAATACGTAGATATGCATACAAGACACATACAAATAGACATATAAGATACGGTAAACCCAAACCCACAATGTCCTTGGTGTCCTGACCACAGCAGTAACTCAGGCTTTGGATTTGAGGTTGGAGTTTTCTAAGTCCCCACTTATGATTATTCAGAAAGAAGATGCAGCTTAACCCAGGCTCCATCAGAGAGAGCCTCAGTGGTGGGTCACATAGCCAGTATTCCATACCATCCAAACTTATAGGACTCAGTTTACCATTATGCAATAAATACTAAGGTTGGACTTACACCCTAGATCCTTTTGGAAATTGGATAGTTCTTTAACAGTGGCATATGGATGAAAAAGTATTAAGTTCTGGCTGCCTGATTAGATTTATTCCATACAGAATTCCCAGGTAGTCTCTTTACTGAAGTGTTCAGAAACAGACCATTTGGTTGATAAAACTGAATCTCCCACGCGGTAACAGAATGGAAAAAGGCTAGCTAGCAGAGGAAGAACTGCAGAAGTCAGATTGAAGGGGCCAGTTATTTTCCTTACAGTTGACTCAGTGCCATCCAGTGTTTGGTGGCATGTGGAGTAAGAAAGCTTCTCGAGGATCTAGTCCTCTGCTGTTCATGTGGCCAACACCTCATGGGCACACACAATTTCTTTCCCCTATAAAATGAATCTGGGCACTTTATAGCAGCAAAGGGTGTGATTCCATTTGAGTCAAAGGACTAAAGGCAGTGAAAAGTCCATGATGGAGATTTTAAAGGCGCTCTTCCCTGATTGACAGGGTACTGTGATGGAAATTGAAGCTAGTGTGTGTGTCTTGCTTAAGGGAAGCCAGTTGTCTTAGCTATGCCCTCACAGAGACTGGGGTTTTTACACATCAGACTTAAGGATCATCTATAGCTTGACTTTTGAAGTTAAAATACTTGTTAACTAGAGCCCTGCACCACTTCTCCTCTATAAAATATGCACATTGTAATAACATTGGGGGAAGATAACCTTTCAGCCACTTTGGACATTTACAAACAATGTCTGTCAATCTGTGCATTCAAAAATGTTATTCTGCTCTCCATCAGTTTATCTCCTCCCCAGCAAGGGCAGGAGGTCCCAAGATCCCAAGATGGCTTAGTTCAGCATCCACTCCAGCCAGATCTGCTTTCCTCATCCCAACATCAAGACTGAGTCAGGTGGTCCTCTGGAGGGAATGGGCTCCAAGTTGGCAGTCCAAGGTGTTTCAGATCCCAAGCTGTTCAGTGGTTGTGGTTTGCAGCTTGGACATGCTTTGCTTTTTGCTTTTTGCTTTTTTTGTTTAAAGTGCACTAATGAGTAAGTACATCCCCTGCTTATCTTTCTGGGTTTGTGATACCTCGCTCAGGAGGATATTCTCCAAATCCATTCATTTGCCTGCAAATTTTAGAATATCATTTTTTCTTACTGCTAAGTAGTACTCCATTGTGTAGATGTACTACAGTTTGCTAATCTATTCTTCAGTTGAGGGGCATCTAGATTGTTTCCAGGTTCTTGCAATTACAAATAATGCTGCTATGAACATAGTTGAGCTAATGCATTTGGAGTGTAAATGTGCATCTTTAGGGTATATGCACAGTAGTGGTTTTGCTGAATCTTTGGGGAGATTGATTCCCAGTTTTCTGAGGAACTGCCATACTGCATTTCAGAGGGGCTCTACAAGTTTACATTCCCACCAACAATGGAGGAGTGTTCCCCTTGCTCCGCAACCTCTCTAGCATAGCCTGCCATCTGTGTCTTTTATCTTATCCATTCTGAGAGGTATAAGGTGTTATCTCAAAGTTGTTTGATTTGCATTTCTCTGATGGCTAAAGATATTGAGCACTTTTTCCAGTGCTTTTCAGCCATTTGTAATTCTTCTGCTGAGAGTTCCCTTTTTAGTTCTTAACCACATTTTTTGATTCGGTTATTCAAGGTTTAGAGCTCTAGATTCTTGAGTTCTCTATATATTTTAGAGATCAGTCCTCTGTCACTTGAAGGGTTGGTGAAAATCTTTTCCCATTCTTTAGTCTGTCGTTTTGTCTTATTGACTGTGTCCTTGGCTTTACAGAAGCTTCTCAGTTTCAGGAGGTCCCACTTACTGATTGTTGTTCTAAGTGTCTGTGCTAATGGTATTATATTTAGGAAATGGTCACCTGTGCCAATATGTTGGAGTGTATTTCCCACTTTCCTTACTATCAGATTCAGTGTGGCTGGGTTTATGTTGAGGTCTTTGATCCACTTGGATTTGAGGTTTGTGCAGGGTGATAGGCTTGCATCTATTTGCGCTTTGCTACACTCTACCATCCAGCTATGCCAACACCATTTGTTAAAGATACGATCCTTTTTCCACTGAGTATTTTGGGCCTCTTTTTCAAAGATCCGGTGTTCATAAATTTTTGGGTTAATGCCCAGATCCTCAATTCAATTCCATTGACACACAAGTATGCTTTTAAGCCAGTACTAGGCTGTTTTTATTACTGTAGCTCTATAGTATAACTTGAAGTTGGGGATGGTAATGCCTCCTGAGGTTCTTTTGTTGAGCAAAATTGTTTTAGCAGTCCTAGCTCTTCTGTTATTCCAAATGAAATTGAGTATTGTTGTTTCAAGGTCTTTAAAAAATTGTGTTGAGATTTTGTTGGGAAGTGTGTTAAATCTTTAGATTGCTTTTGGTAGAGTTGTGGTTTTTACTATGTTGATCCTACCTATCCTGGAACATGGGAGATCTTTCCATTTTCTGATATCCTCTTCAATTTCTTCCTTCAGTGATTTAAAGTTTTTGTCAAATAGATCTGTTACTTCTTTGGTTATAGTTACTCCAAAGTCTTTCATGCTATTTGAAGCTATTATAAAGGGTAATGTTTCCCTTATTTCTTTTTCAGCCCTTTTATCTTTAGTGTATAGTGTAGAGGGCTACTGATTTCTTTGAGTTAATCTTGCATTCTGCTACACTGCTGAAGGTTTTTATCAGCTGTAGAAATTCCCTGGAAGAATTTTGTGGGTCTCTTATGTATACAATCATATCATCTGCAAACAGAGATAGTTTCACTTCTTCTTTTTCAATTTGCATCCTCTTCATCTCCTTTTGTTCCCTTATTGCTTTAGGTAAAACTTCGAGAACTGTATTGAATAGATAAGGGGAGAGAGGACATCCTTGTCCAGTTCCGGATTTTAGTGGGATTGCTTTGAGTTTTTCTCCATTAAGTTCTTCTATTCCTATTTTTCTGAGGTCAGGTTTTTTCATGGTGACCCAAATTTCCTGAAAGTTTTGTGTTATGGCTTTTTTTGTTTTTGTGCTTTCTTTGACTGATGTATCTATTTCTGCTATTGAGTCTTCTACTCCAGAGATTCTCTCTTCCATGTCTTAGATTCTGTTGGTTATGCTTGTATCCGTAGTTCCAGCTCTTTTCTTCAGATTTTCTATTTCCATCTTTGCCTCATTTTGTGCCTTTTTTATTGCTCTTTTTCAGTTTTTAGTTCCTGGAATGTTTCTTTCATTTTTTGGTTTTTCCATTTCTTGATTTTCTTTCCAGGATTTGTTTATCTCTTTCAATTTTTTGTTTGTATATTCTTCTATTTCTTTAAAGGAATTTATTCCCCCGATGGAATTTATAAGCTGGATAAATCGTTCTTCTTCACGTGTAGCTGGAAGGTCAAGAAAAAGAATAGAAGGATACAAGATTCCTGGCTGTTAATATTGCTCACTTGACAACTTTTGAACTATAAAAGAATGAGCAGAGCAGTCCTTCAAATTTCTTGGTTCACTGAAAGTTACACCAGAGATCTGTGGCTGTGGCTGAAGATGGCTGCCCCTACATTACAAAGGATTTTTGGGTGACTGTCCAGGCAGATAGGTGTCATCTCTGTCATTTCTAGATTTTGAAAGTTGCTTCCACTTCTTGTTTACTTGGGTAATGTTATATCCTTCTGTGGTCTTTAATGTAGCTGAAGATTAGATGTAAGTAGTTTTCTTTAGTTATTTTAAAAGGTATATTGCATATGAAACTCTAGACTTACAAGGATAAGGTAGATGATAGAATACTTTCTTTATCTTTGTTAAATATAAAGACTAGACATTAAAACTATAATTCTTGCTTGTTAGCTGTTATGTTATATGTAATTTTTGCTCTGTTGAAATTGAAATTTTCCTTTTTGATTAGACAGAAAAGGAGAAGTGATGTGGGGATGTCTTTCTGATGCTGAGAATATCATTCTTTAAATAAAGAAACTGTTTTGCCCCTCCAAAAATTAAGAAAAAAGATTGGTCATTTGGCAAATGCATTTACCAAATAAGCCTGGTAACACTGAGATCAATCCTTGAACTCATGTAAAGGTAGGTGTAATACCCAACTTTATAAAGCTGTCTTCTGGCAACCTAAGCTTGTCCTTGTAACACAGATGCTAGTGGTTGTTCAAGAGTTTGCCCATCTCTGTTGTGCAGGACAGACAAAGAATTAAACACCTGAAAGAGACTGCAGATAGAGGGGCAGAAAAAAAGAAATGTATTTTTTGAAGCAAGGAAACAACTAGTTTGTGGATTGGAGATCAAGAATTGGAGTTTGTTAAAATTAATGTGGTTTGGGTAATGAGATATCTGGTCTGGCTGCCTTCCCCTATTAGTTCTTTTTAAATATCCACCTCTGTTCTCTTCTTTGATCGCTATGTGTTCTGGGAGCAAGAACCCACCACTTTGCCTACTGTTACTTTTCTGTCTACCTATATTCCCTATCTCTTTATCGTGTGTTTTGTACACACACACAGACACACAGACAAACAGACAGACAGACAGACACACACACTCCATAATATTGTATGTACAGAATCATGATAAAATATTGTAAAAATTGCAATTGTAGTGTAATTTACTTTAACAAAAAAGTAAATCTAATATTTTTATGTAGAAAGTGATCCATTTGGAATTGTCTTTATAAACTATATTATTAAGGCTCAATCATATCCCCCTCTTCTCTCTGAACCTACCCCTTTTCCTTTCCATCCCTTTGGACACTTCTTGGCTGTACTGTGGACTTGTATTTTACAATGACTATGTAAACAAGTCCAGAATACGGAATTCAGGGTAGTGTGAATACAAAATAAATGCTGGTTAAACAACTGAAATTTAAAAGATTCTTTTTAAAACAAAAACTTAGGGTAATATTTGATATGTTAAAATAATTAATTAAAGAAAAATGCTTACTATTGCATTTCTTGACAACTTATCAAAATCTTTCTTTTCAAGCATTGCCATATTTTTTTAAATGTAAATTCTTTTGGTTATTTGTGAGTTCATAACATACATTCATATTTTACTCTCTCTTTCATTTTATTTTTATGTAATCCTTTGAGCTCTAGTTTCATGACATTGTCATGATTGAAATGTCAAGCATAAAAACACAGACTTGTGAAAATTCATACATATGTGTCAATGACATTTTAGTGTTTGTGTATTAGGTTAACCAATTTTATAACCTTTCACTAGTTCAAACATTAAAAATATTTACTGTTTTCAATAAAGCAAATTGCTGTCCTCTACAATAAGGATTTTTAATCTATTAAGTGATTCCAATTTTATTACAAAACATTTTCCTTGCAGCTAAATACCAAGTTAGAATTGTAACCTATTCTGAAGTTTATAAAGTTCCTAAAATTTGGCTTATGAAGATTTCAGCAAGGGAGCAAGCATATCCTAATAACTTCATGAAAGTTGTGAGCCAATTACCTTCAAGAATAAAAACAATTATGTTTGATAATTTAGGAATATAAATTTTAAGATTTCAATGAAGATGCATATCCTAATAACTTTATGAAAGCTGTAAGCCAATTACCTGCAAGACTAAAAACAATTATGTTTGATAACTTAGGAATATAAATTATAAAAAAATATGCAATTGTTTTCAAGTTCATCTCATAACCATACAAGGTCTATTATACTGCTTTTCATTACAGCGCACTAATTAGCTTTACAAAACCCATCATGTTCACAATGCAAGGTGGCATCATTGGAATTTAAACTTCCAGTTTCTTTGTGTCTATTCTTTGAGTTACTGCTTTATGCTAAATTGTTTTACAAATTACTCTTGAAGATTTATTTCTTGAAATTATTTGATAATTTCTTTAAACTTATGTTCAGTTAAAGGGAAAAAATAATGTTAGTAAATCACTTAAATCACATGACAATATATAACCTCTCTTGTCTACGAGTTTAGAATTTTTTCTTCCTTAATGTTTTCAGTCATTTCTGGTATTTTAATCTCATACAAGTTTTTATTAGGTGTGATGAGATGGTTCTAATGGTCAAGAGGATTCCCTTCAAGAATGAGCATCATAGTTTAATCCTAGAAATCCACAGGATGAGAACTCATTCCTAAAATCTGTTCTCTGACCCCTTATGTACATTGTGATACCCTGTACATACATACACACACACACAAACACACACACACAAACACACACACTAAAATTAACTTAGAAAGCAAAATAAATACTTCATAATTATCTTTACAGTTTCATCTGAGGCTTGACCAAAAATGAGCAAATAAATTAAAATATTTTTACTTAATTCTCTTATTTTTGAGATGATACAATTTAATCATTTTTCCCCTTCTTCCTTCCTCCAAATCTTCCCATATACTTATTCTTCTCTGATTTTTTCATTAATCATTTCACAAATACAACACACACACACACACACACACACACACACGGGAGTTATCAATGTACCTTCAAATATGCCAACTTTCTAAAGTGAATATTGCTCTGTAAGTAAATCAGCATATGTTGATTAACATAAATGTGTTAATTTAAGTTTTAAGAGCTATTTGGAAACAAACCTAAGTTAAGACCACACTTTTATAATTAATAAAATTCTCTGTGTCATTATTTGTGAGCTGGCGATCAAAAGAAAGACCAGCTTTCATTTGCTGTCCAACATGGAGGCTCATGTTTTCAAACATAGGGCTTGTGAGCAGTTGAGAAACTATCTGGTGGGAAACTAGCTAGAAAACTATGCTATATCACGGCATCATGGCCCAATGACTTCCCAGAGCTGGAATACATAGAAGCTGCTACCTGTGGGCTTGAGGCTGTGCTCTCACAAACCCATGAAGGCACAGCCAGCTGCTAGAGCTCTGTTCTAAGCAGAGCCATAGAATTAGGTTGAAGATGTACAGAATGGCTTTGCAACATTTTCTTAGAGCCAACATGTGCAGAAATTCATGTACAGACAGAAAAAAACTTATGAACAGGTACAGTATGCTTAAAAATATGTTTAGGTGCTGAAGACAAAAAAGAAAAATGAGTATGATTCATAAAAATAGTCTAGAAATAATAAAAAAATTTTAAAGAGACAGTATAATAAAAAGAATAAGCCACATAAGAATGTGAAATACCTTAACAGAAGGCATCTAGATCTTATATAGTCCTTCATTAACTTTAAATTTCTTAACTGCTGCTGAACACAAATAACAACTGCCAAGACACATGAATTGTGTGAGGGGGAAACCTACTGCATTAAACCAGCAAATATATTTCAAGAATGTCTTAACTTTGGATTAGACATCAGGAAATGTGTTATGTTGGGGGAGAGATTATGCCTTTGTTTTTTTAAAGGAAAACAAAAGGGTATGAGTTTCTTCAAAATTAATAAAGACTAGATTTGACTGGGTGAGACTGCCTAAAATCTTGACTGCAGACATAAAGAAAGAAACCAAGAAAAACTTCAAGACAGGTGGTGAATATGACAATCCCTCTACATGGGAAAAGCTCTGAGACTGGATGAGAAGAATTTTTTTTTGTCTACAGCATCTTCATAAATTATTACTTGCCATTCTTTCATATGACATGGATGGGGATTCATATTACATTTTGGTTATGTAATAACCAAATTGACTTATAAAGCTGACAGATAACTTTTATCTGCTCACCATAGAACAGAAAACCATCTTTAGCTGACTTGTGCACACTGCACATTCCATACTTGTGTTAGTGCAGCTACGTCTGTTACTTTTAAATGTTTGTGTGATTTGTAACAAAAGGGCCTGACATCAATGGAGAAAAGACAAGTAGCCCAGGTGGTCTAGCCTCTCAGAATGCCTGTTACAGTTTCCTCAAAACTATCCATCCAGAAAAGCTTTAAAGTAGCTAGTTGAGGTGGTCCAGCCTCATATACTACTTCAGCTACGACATCAGTTAAGCCCTGTACTTTCCCAGCACACAGAGCCTAAAAAAGAAATGACACAGGCATCTCTCCCTGTACTTCATCATTATCCCAATTTTTTCAAGGTCTCTTGATGCCATTGCTTCCAGGCAAAAGGAAGTAATTTTAACAATATGATGCTCACATTCCCAGGAGGTGAGGTGGGTTTTGGTCACTTGTGGGTTATGAATGTTTGCCATTGTTTAGGAGAGTGAGTTGCAATTTGTTATTGGTCATGATTTGAAAGAACGTTAAAAAATATTTCCTTACATTTTGTGAAGATGCGTCACTGTGATCCGTTTAACAAAAAAACTGAATAGTCATTAGGTAGGCAGAAAGAGGCTAGGTAGGACTTTTGGGACAGAAAGGATTCAGAAAAAAAGAAAGGTGGAGTCCTTACCCAGACATGGAGGAAGCAGGATGGGTAGTACAGAGTAAAGGTAACTGAGCCATGTAAAAGAACATAGATTAAAAATATATAGGTTAAGTTGAGTTTTAAAAATTAGTTGGGAGCAAGTCTAACCTAAGGCCAAGCTTCCATAAGAAGTCTCCATGTTGTTATTTGTGAGCTAACAGCCCAAGGAAATTTTGTCCACAGAAGGAAACAAAACAAAGGAGGTATGATTAGGGGATCTTTTGTTTTCTCTAATTCTCTCTCTCTCTCTCTCTCTCTGTCTCTCACTCTCTCTTTTTTCCTTAGTTCTCTATTTTTCATTTATCTAGCACAAAAAGGGGGGATTTAGGAAAGATGAGCTTCTAAACTAAAAGCAACTACTCATCTCAAATATTTTACATTGGTATGAATTTTTGTATGTTAATACAAATTTAATGTTACTTTGTTCTAAAATACTGTATATATGTTTCCACTCTTTTTTTAAAGTATTGTACCTGTGCTGCTCTTTTAATAATGTAATGTAAAGTTTTAGACCTTGAAAGCTATTATGACAAACAGTTTAGCATAATAAAGAAATACAAATTAGTAGTTAGTCACCTATAACAATCAAACTTGTAGTTATGTTAGGTATGTTTTCCAGGTTAAACAAAGCAATATTTTAGATAAATATTTGGTCATCAAACACTTCAAAGACCTTCAAAATATATTTAATATTTTAATAACATAAAGCTTTTCTTTTTTATTATGAATAAAGTCATATTTTTTTCATCTATGTATATACTTGTTAAGATCCCTTCCCCCTTTCACCCCTTCCAGTCACTCTCTCTTCCCCAAATCTCTTTATCTTCTCCTCAGCAAGGGCAGGAGGTCCCAAGGTCCCAACATGGCTTAGTTCATCACCCACTCCTGGCAGATCCACTTTTCTCACTCCAACATCAAGACTGGGTCAGGTGTTACTCTGGAGGGAGTGGGATCCAAGGTTCAGAAACCAAGCTGTTCAGTGGTTGTGGTTTGCAGCTTGAACATGCTTTGCTTTTTGCTTTTTTTGTTTAGAGTCCACTAATTAGTGAGTACATCCCTGCTTATCTTTCTGGGTTTGTGATACCTCACTCAGGAGGATATTCTCCAAATCCATCCATTTGCCTGCAAAATTTAGGATATTTTTTCTAACTGCTGAGTAGTATTCCATTGTGTAGATGTACCACTGTTTGTTAATCCATTCTTCAATTGAGGGCCATCTAGGTTGTTTTTAGGTTCTTGGTATTATGAATAATGCTGCTATGAACATAGTTGAGCTAATGTCTTTGGAGTGTGAAAGTGCATCTTTAGGGTATATGCTCAGTAGTGGTATTGCTGGATCCTTGGGGAGATTGATTCCCAGTTTTCTGAGAAACTGCCATACTGCATCCCAGAGTGGCTTAACAAGCAATACTCCCACCAACAATGGAGGAGTGTTCCCCTTGCTCTGTGACCTCTCCAGCATAGGCTGTCATCTGCGTCATTTATCTTAGCCAATCTGACAGGTGTAAGGTGGTATCTCAAAGTTGTTTTGATTTGCATTTCTCTGATAGCTAAGAATATTAGGCTTTTCATGACAATGAAATATGTCTGCCCCTGGCAACACCAATCTACTTCAAAAAAGATGATGCTCATCAAATAGTCTCCATATGGAGTTTATTTTAAATCTGGTAAAGGTAGCCAATGGGCAAGAAACTGTCATTGCTGTGATCACTGGCAGTGTGCTGTTAAAATTAGACAAGCAGGGCACAAAGAAATTTGACAGCTGAACTTTGCCAAAACAAGGTAGATCAGTTCTTCACTTCTTCACAAAAAATATGTTATATATTCTAGGCCTATAGGCCAAATATAGATTCCCCAACAATGCAGAGGAACCGTGAATAAATGTTTAGGTAGCTAATTGTCTCTCTCATTTTTAGTTTTGGAAGTTGCTTGCTCTGTGCTGCCTGTTTACTAAGGTAATATTTTTTCCTTCTCATGTCTCTGATGATTCTGAAAACTAGATAGTAATAATTTAACCATGTTTCTCATTACTAAATCCAGATGAAAAGAGGTAAAGTTTATAAGGTTGGTAGACAAAAAGGCTTAAGTTATGCATCTAAGAAAATGTTTTAAGCTCTAAAAATGTATTTCTTAGGTTGGTAATACAAGTTATAATAGAAAGTGGTTTATGTATAAACTTTAGATTCACCAATATAGGATAGATAAAAAAGTATTTTCTCTGAATTTGCCAAATAGAAATTAACTGGACAGTGGGAATATAACTTTTACCTGAAAATTGCTTTGGTTGTATTTAGTTTTTCTGCATTAGCATTAAAATCTTTCAGTTTCATTTAGACAAAAAGGATAAAATGTTGCAGAATATCTAATCACACTGAGTGAAGATGTGTCTCTCTTGTATCTCACCTGCCTAGATACATTTTGGTTGGTTTAATAAACAATTAAATGACCAATAGCAAGGCAGGAGAGAATAGGCAAGACTTCTGGGAAGAGATAAAAACTCTGAAAAGAATCTGAGTGCACCAGCCACCTGTGAATTAAATAGGATCCACAGTACCAAAAAGAGGTGAAAAGCTACATAGCAGAACATAAATTACTGTAAATGGGTAAATTCAAGTTTTAAGAGTTAGTTGGCAATAAGCCTAAGCTATGTTCAAGCTTTTATAATTAATAAAAAGTTTGAAAGCTGGCTGTCCAAAAATGACCCATCTACAGAAAACAATGATTATTTTTCTTTATTTGTCTTTAATTTAAATCTAAAAATTCTGTGACTTTCTGAAACTAACATAGTATTTTGTTAACTCTACAATGTATTTTAAAATTATGAAATGTAATGTATATTATTTCATTACTCAGGATTAGTTTGAAGGTTTATGGTCCTTTGTTATTCTATATGAATTGTAACACTGTTTTGTAAGTTCTTATAAAGTTCCTATTGAAGTTTTGATAAGGATTACATTCCATTTGTAAATTTATATAAGTAGTAAAGACATACTTACAATAGTAATGCTTCCATAAATGAAGGAATTTCCATTTCTTTACATCTTTAATTCTCTTCACCAGAATTTCCTATATTACAATATTCTTCTCCTTGTGTTGAATAGTATAGTGTCCTTACTTTGCAGACAATTGTTACTATACAGAAAAACAAAAATATTTTTGCATGTTTTTTTTCATGTGTTTCTATTTTATTAGGTTAACATCTTCTTTTTCAAGGAGACAGAATTTTCTATATACAACATTTTACCCTTCTGAAAAAAGAATTTTGCATTCTTTCTAAAGTAGTATATATTTTCTTTTGTTAAATTTATCTGAATAGTTCTATACTTAATAGAGAACTCAAAAATAACTCTAGGAATATATTATCAACAAAAGTCATGGAAAGAAGATAAATGAAATTTGAAAATTAAGTATCTGTTACCAAAAGGGAAATTGAACCTAATTAGCTTACAGTATATAAAGAAAATCAACTCAAAATATGTTGAACATTGAAATTACAGATTCAACCATTAGAGAAGCACATAGGTAAAAAGCCTCATAACATTGGTCTTGGCAGTGAGTTCATAGATGTGATCCTGAAATTAAAAAAAAAAAAATAAAGAAAACAAGGTCCTCTGAAATCAACCTGAACAAAACTCAAAGAGACTGAAGCAGTATTCACAGGGCTTGCACCAGTCTGTACCAGGTCTTTTATTCTTCTGTTATGACTTCCAATTTTTTGAATGGATTTCTAAGTGTGTGAACTAGATGGGTCTCTGACTCTTATGCTAGCTTTTGGGATCTTTTTCTTCTGTTAGCTTTTCTTGTCTGACTTCGATGTGATAGTTTTTGTTTCATCTTATTATATTTTAAAAAGGAATGAATGAATAAAAATCTAGTCATGAAGTGTAAGGTTAAAAATGGAAGTGTAATTTGTACCTTCTAGGACAGAAGAAATTGGTTTTCTTTAATTGATTGACACTTGGTATATCAACCTCTCCAAGGAAGATTTTATGTTGATCAACAAATAATGGACTCTTCAGTTAATTTTGTATGTGATTTTTCCCAATATAATTTGGTGTGCTTTTTTTCTTTTTTGATAATGTTTTATATATATATTTAGATTTTGAGTGTTTTTTGTTATATTAGATTAATGCTTTGTCTTTTGAGAAAAGACGTAAAGTTGAGTGGATAATGAGAAGAAGAGAACCTAGCAAAACTTGGAGAAAGGGAAGAAAATTAAAAAACAATGTTTAAAAATCATTAATGGTGTTATAAATGTGGTGGCTAAGCAGTTATCTAAATATTTAAGAAACTCTGATTTTAAATCCTAGTACTCCTTCAATAAAACACTAATATAGAATTTTAAAAAGAAAGAAAGAAATACAGGAAGTTCTGTCAAAATGAAAAGTGAGTAAAGAGTATGCCTTGGAAAAGGAAAACACGTACCGAGCTCGCTGTACCGAGCCGCCGCCTCGCTGCCCGCCGTGCCCTGGGACCGGAAGACCCACCTCCCTCTCCGCGCTCCGCTTCCATCTCATCTCCGCAGACCAAGCCCCTCCCGTACAATCCGGGATTTCCTGCTACATCTCCCCATTTTGTCTAAATAGGAAGGTTCTAAACTACGTATAAAACTACATACTACAGGGATTACCATAAGACAGTGTGTGGGAATGAGGAAGGAACTAACATAAGTGAGGTCAAACTACCGCTAACAAACAACTACAAAGTGCAATTTAATATCTAAAATGATGATACAAAAAAAAATGTACAGGGATTGCTTTAAGGCTGTTTATCCTAAATAATAGAGTTCTAAGACTTGAGTGTCTTTGCTGGAATGTGAAGTAATAACAACCTCAACTATCTAATCTTCAACATCGTCAAGACCTGAGAAGGAAAATATATACCTAAAGTTGGAAGCATGAAGTAACTTCCAGAATATAGGAGAAGACAACGACAGTTAACTACCTGGACAGTCATCCACCACTTCTCTGTGTAATGGGAGCATCCATCCTTGTGGCTACTGGCCTATGATATCTGATAAGTCTCCATAGAAGCAGGGTATTTTTGGTAGGACTGTCTTATCCTGGCTAGGCAGGCTTCGGCAGTTTCTATCCCTCATCCTGCAGGTCCATTTCGGACAGTGAGCACGCTGACAGCAGTGGGCACAAGTGCAGTCCTTTGCCCCTCAGGCCATTATTAGCCAAACTAAACAATCTCTTTGCAAGATGTCTGTGATGCTCAACACCACCTTGAGAAAGGAACGGTGATACCAGGAGTTGTCATGTCTCTCAAGGCCAAATTCGAAATAACGAAATCTTGAATGCCATATTCTCTTGGTCTATGAAGTGGTTGAAGACGCCTATCTATTTGGTATATTCTGACATGTTTCTGAAAAGCCTGAGTATCCTGACTGTTAGGTGATAAATCTGAGTAACCATAATTTGCAATCCTAATCAACCAAGAAAGTGAGTCTAACATTGTAAAAATAGGCATTCCAAAATAAGTGTACAGCTCCTCCAAATAATTTCAAGTATAACAATCTTAGGAAAATTGACCAAAATACACATTTTTTATCAAGTGGCAACAATATCCTAACTATATATCATTATATATAAAAATATATCTAAACAGATTTATATAAAACAACTTG
>PVIH01013074.1:0-60226 GCA_004025045.1 Sigmodon hispidus
TGGGGAGTTGCAGAGAAGAAAAATGATCAGATGTGGTGGGAGGGGGAAGAGACCTTCAATAAGGATATACAGGGATGGAAAAAAAATTCAGAGGGAAAGCTGAACACAAAGAAAATATATGTGTAGTAATCTTATTTGAATTTCCACCCTTGATAAGCCATGCTTATGATTATTATCCTCTGTATAGTTATTGTTAACTTTCAGCATTTTTTTTTAAATTCTTTTTACTGTTTCTTTGATAAATACAAAATAAAGAAAAAAAAGGAATAAAAAAAAGAAATACATCTTCAAAAAATAAAAAAAGAAAAAAGACAAGAAATTACATGAAGAATAATAAAATATACAAACAAAAAATACAGTCCAAAGTAGGAAAGAGAACAAACAATCAAATGGAAAATAATACAAAAGAAATAATGTAGACACAGAGAATCATAGTTCACGTGAGCAAACACACACACACACACACACACACACATACAGAGAGAGAGAGATCTCATAAAACACAAAACTATAAATCATAATAAATATGTAAATGATGGAAAAGACAAAACATCAACAACAAACATTGCAAGAAATGACTTATAATGCCTCCAAATCACAGTAATCACTTTGGGTTACTTTAATGTCATTTGCTTGGAGACTTTTAATATTCTTTTTATTTGTTTTTGAGATTATATATGTCAGTAATGTCAGAGAATTTAAACTATAGTAAACCCTTTACAACTCAGTTTCATTATTCTTCTGTCAAGATTTATCATCTATATGTATAAAGCATCATGAAAGTGTCAATAATTACATGACACATTTTTATCATAAAAAGTCATGGGTTCATAAAATTATTAGAGTTTTAAAAATGAATTAAATAAGAAATTAACATACTGTATAGATAGCATAAGTAAAATGAAAGCAGAGAATGAATGAGCAAAAATTTTAAGTTAATTTGGTAATATTTTCACATTATCTTTGCTATGCACTAATGTATTTCAAAGGGCCCTAATTAAGCATTGTATTAATAGCATTCTTACCACATATTTATAAATCATGAGACACATTTAATTAAAATATTGAAGCATTATTTCAGTTTGCCTATACCACATTTGAATATGAAACACTCGGGTAAGACATGACTCAGATTTTGTCTATCACTCACAAATTCAGTCAGATATCCAAGATTATTTCTGTACACATATATCATGATTGTCTCACTTTTCTAGTCTACAGTAGGATTTAAAGAAATTCTTGAATTCTATATCTTTTCTAACTCTCAAATTTATACTAGAATGTCCTAATAAATGCCCACAGAAATGATTTTTAAATGAATACATTTTCAGAGAAAAAGCCAAAATTAAAAATAATGAAATTACAGCAATCAACATCACGAATGGATAGATCAGAAAACAGAGCTAGAATCAAACAGAACTGATAATATCAATAAAATTATTTCCAATTATAGTTTGCTATACTTACAGATTGGTGCCTTGCCCAGGCTTCATCAAAGAGGATTCCCTGGCACCAGATAGAAACAGGTGCAGAGAAACACAGCCAGAAATTATGCAGAGAGAAGGTTTAAACTGGGGGTCCTCATCAAGTCCCTCTGGTAGGAGCCTGGATTATCTATTGGAGAAGGAGGAGAGGGAGAGATTATAGGAGTAACAGAGATGGCAGATGAGGGACTGCAGACAGCCAGAGCCTAGGAAGCAGGGCTCTGGCTTTACTTGAACTTCTACCCTATTCTACTTTACTGGAAACCCTTACCAAGCTTTACTTCCTTATTTGGCTACGTCCTTCTTATGAGGGTGACTACCATATTCCAGCTATCAAAATACTGAAGTCCAGCAATACAGAGGCTTTGGGGCTCACCTAATAATTAACATGCCCAATTAAAATTAAGCACCACTCTGGCCCTTTATAATACTTTATAAACATCATTTTTTAATACTTTATAAACATCATTTTTCTCACAAACCATGTCTGTCTTCTTCCTGTTTCCCTTAGGTAAAGTATTCCTTTCTTCCCTCCCTTTTTCTTGTCCCCTTCTACCTCATCCTCTATTTCCAATTTTGTTCTGATTTCTTGACTTTAGTTCCTCTTGGACATACAAATCTCTCTTGTTCTGAGAAATTGGTCTTTGTGTGTCCTCAGCCAATATCATTCCTTACAAAGGATTCCAGGAGAACATGGCACACAAAATCACCTGAGCAGCACTCACATGGGCTCACAGAGTAAAGCAGAAATCACTGAGCCTGCAGGCTTCTGCACCAGGTTCCCTGGGTATATGTTTTGGCTGTTAGCTTTGTGTTTTCATTATACTCTAAACATTGAGAGCATGTGTGTCTTTGAATTTCTTGCTACATTTAGGACAATTTTTCTTTTGTCAGGTTGCATTGTTCAACCTCATTATGGAGCCTTCTCCTTCTTGCATTGCATTTTGTTTTGCTATTTTGGTACTTGTCTCTTGGATACCCACTCTTTTCTGAAGGAGGACAATCTGATCTAGGGGCAGAGAGTTGGTGTGTGCAGGTCTAGAAGGAGTAGAGTGGGGAACAGGTGGTCAGAATGTATTCTATAGGAGAAGAAACTGTAAAACAATAAAAAATTAATATATCTGAATTATATATATCATTTTAATGTAAAAAAAATATATTTGAAGACCCTTCAAAAAATATCAAACTATGCTCACAACTCACGTAGTTTTTTTTATAATTACTCTCAGTGGTTTTATCACAGCAGGTATAACACACGTGATAGCAGCTTTTTTGATTAAATGTTTGATATGCCTTTCTGCCTTTGAAAAAAGATTAGTAAGCTACAAATGAGAAGCAAAGCCTACTTAATCTGAATGGACATTCCCTTTCTTTCTGTCTCTCCTTCCCCCTTTCCTTCTCCCTCTTCTCCTCCCTTTGTGTATCTCTATAGTTGTGTATGAGGCAAATTAGTATGTACGTATATCAATATGGGTAAATTTACTATACTTTGAGATTTCTCATTTTTTAAATTATTATATACAATGAGGAGCATATTAAATAACTGTCATTTTTCTCTTTTACATTGAGATATTTATCATGACCTCAAGTACTCGTTTACAAGTTTGACAAGTCTGCCAGGCTTTTTCAAAGTGCAGTATCCGATGTCATTTTACCATGTTACATTATTTTCTTTTATGATTTTGTAACTTGTATTAAGATATCTTTTTCTGCTCACTGTTATAAAATCGATGCCAAATATATTATGGTTTTTGTAAAAGCAGGATTTTTAAATACTTTCAGAATAATCTGTTGCTACATAAAAAAACACTAAATATGACATTTTGAAGAATGTTAGCTTCCATTGCCCACAATAATGCTCATATGAAGTACAAAATTTGGCATATGAGCTAATGCAAAAAAAAATAAATCTAATCTAACAGGTGGACTTTGAGGCCATCTACTCTGCCAACAGGAACCATTAAAATAAGACAAAACAAGAAAAACAAAGCAATAACAACAAAAGAATCACTGAGAAGACCCATAGTTAAGTGCAAACTTGAAGTAGTATTATGAAATGGATGCATCTGATATGTACACTTAGAAGAAACTGTTAGACATTAAGCTATTGACTTTAGAATAACTCAGCCAGTAAAGGCTTGACTCACAATCATAAATAACACCCTTATATTAAAATATTTAAAAGAAATTTAAATAAAAAGTAAAAAAATACAGGATAAGACATAATGTAAACAACCATACTAACTAAGCCACCAACTTGATATTTTCCTAGATTGATCGATTTATTGAACATAGGTTTTATTTAGAAAAAAATGTAAAAATTATTTGTTTTGATTTACTTTATTTTTAAAAAGTTTGATAATATCAGCAGTTATATAATCGTTAATGAAATCTTAGGGTAAAATTTTTATTAAAATAACATCAGACATAGAAACATAATTAATATGCATTTGGATATTTTTCTAAGTTTATTTTCCTATGAAATTTGAGTGAACGCCTTTAGAAATAAGTAAAAAAAAAAGAAACTATATTTAAAGAAATTGCAGGATAGACTAAAATCACAGCGCAGTGGATTCAAGCATTTGGTGTTTTCACAGAAGTCCTAGGGTTGGCTATCATAACACACATGTCAATTTAAAATTACTTGTAAATTAAATTCCAAAAATCTTAACACTAATTTCTTACTTTCCATGAATGAGATTTGATTGCAGTACACCTACGTACATGCAGAAAATCAATTATGAATATAAAGTAAAATAAAGCTTAAAAAATGAAATAAATGCATATAGTTAGGGTTAATACCTATTTTATTGTATATAATAAATTACATCAACATATACCACACATTATATATATTATATAAATTATAAGTAACTTTTGCAAAATATACTTTAATGTACTTCAAAATACCAAATATTATATGAATGTGTAATATATTTATTATATTTGTCATTACTCTGCTTTTTGAAGTATGAAAATATTAAACATCTGACTCTGTATACATTAGCAAATATTTCTCTTTAAAAGTTAATTATTCTAGGGACAATGATTAATAATTTAGTAAAATAAATAACTAAAATATAAGTGCAAAATATAATGAATATTATTTTTTTTCTTTATGGAGACGACTGAGATATATTCCATACCTAATTTTTTTGAAATAACATGGTATGACCTTCATTACTTTTAAACATTTTTTTATTATGAATACAGTAATATTTTTCATCCATGTACCCACTTGCTAAATCTCTCTTCCTCCTCCTGCCCCTCCCAGTCACTCTCTCTTCTCCCCAACACTTTCTCTCCTGCACAGCAAGGGCAGGAGCTCTCAAGGTCCCAAGGTGGCTTAATTCATCATCCACTCCAGGCAGACCCTCTTTACTCACCCCAACATCAAGACTGGGTCAGGTATTCCTCTGTAGGGAATAGGTTCCAAGCAGCCAGTCCAAGAAGTCTCCTATCTCAAGAAGTATAGTGGTTGTGGTTTTCAGCTTGGACACGGTTTGCTTTTTGTTTAGATTCCACTAGAGAGTGAGTACATCCCCAGATTATCTTTCTGGCTTTGTGATAACTCACTCAGGAGGAATTCTCCAAATCCATACATTTGCCTGGAAATTTTAGGATATAATTATTTCTTACTGCTGAGTAGTACTCCATTGTGTAGATGTACCAGAGTTTATTAATCCATTCTTTTTTCTTTTTATTATTATTATTATTAACAAAGAAGTCACACCTTCTGACCTTGCATATCCTTATTCAAGGTCCCTTCCCCCTCCCACCACATCAGGTCATTCTTTCTTCTCCACACATCCCCATCCCATCCCTGGGCAGGCAGCAGGCAGTCCCATGGTCCCACTGCTCCAATATTGCTTAGTCCAGTCTCCACTCCTGGCAGATGCAGTTTTCTCCCTCCCCCCACTCAAGAGTAAGTTGGGTGTTCCTCTAGGGGAAGTGGGATTCAAGGAGTCAGTCCAGTGTGTTTCTGGTCCCAAGCTGTTCAGTGGTTATAGTTTGCAGCTTGGGCATGTTTTGCTTTTTTCTTGGTTGTTTGTTTGATTGTTTAGAGTCCACTAATGAATGAGTACATCCCCTGCTTATACATTATTCTTTAGTTGAGGGTCATCTAGATTGTTTCCAGGTTCTTCTATTACAAATAATGTTGCTAGGAACATAGTTGAGCTAATGACTGTGGAGTCCGAATGTGCATCTTTAGGGTATATGACCAGTAGTGAGTGATATTGCTGGATCCTCGAGGAGATTTTCTCAGAGACCTCCGTACTGTATTCCAGGGTGGCTGAAAAAGGTTACACTCCTACCAGCAATGAAGGAGTGTTGCCCTTGCTCTGCAACTTCTCCAGCATAGGCTATCATCTGTGTCTTTTATCTTAGCCAATCTGACAGTTGTAAGGAGATATCACAAAGTTGTTTTGATTTATATTTCACTAATGGCTAAACATTTTGACCACTTTTTCAAGTGCTTTTCAGCCATTTGTAATTCTTCTGTTGATAATATCCTTTTTGGTTATGAATCCTACTTTGTCACTGAGTTAATCAAGGTTTTGGGCTCTAGTTTATTGAATTCCCTATATATTTTAGAGATCAGTCCTCTGTCACTTGTAGAGTTAGTGACAGTCTATTCCCATTCTGTAGGCTGTTGTTTGTCTTATTGACTGTTCTTGGCTTTACAGAAGCTTCTCAATTTCAGGAGGTCCCACTTTTTGATTGTTGTTCTCAGTGTGTGTTCCACTGGTGGTATATTTAGGAAGTGGTCACTTATTCCAATTTGTTGGAGGATATTTTCCTCTTTCTTTTCTATCAAATGCAGTGTTGCTGGGTTTATGATCAGGTATTTGTTCCACTTGGATTTGAATTTTTTTGAAGGGTGATAGGCTTGGATCTATTTGCATTTTTCTTTTTTTTTCAGAGATCAGATTATCTTTTTTTCCTTCTTCTTTATTTATTTTGCATTTATCAATAAATACAGTAAAATGAATTTAAAATGATGATAAGTTAACAATTACTATAAAGAAGATAAAAATCATAAGCATAACTTATCAAGGGTGATAATGCAAATAAGATTGCTACACATATATTTACTTTGTGTTTAGATTTCCCTCTGAATTTTTTTCCATCCCTGTATATCCTTATTCAAGGTCCCTTCCCCCTCCCACAATATTAGGTCATTTTTTCGTCTCCAGAACTCCCCATCCCCTCCCTGAGCAGGCAACAGACAGTCCTATGGTCCCACTGACCCAATAATGCTTAGTTCAGTCTCCACTCCTGACAAATCCAGTTTTGTCCCCCCTCCCTCAAGAGTGAGTCAAGTGTTCCTATAGTTGGAGTGGGATCAGAAGGGTCAGTCCAGGGTGTTTCTGATCCCAAGCTGATCAGTGGTCGTGGTTTGAAGCCTGGGCATGCTTGGCTTTTTTCTTGTTTGTTTGTTTGGAGACCAATAATGTGTGAGTACATCCCCTGCTTATCTTTCTGAGTTTGTGATACCTCGCTCAGGAGGATATTCTCCAAATCCATCCATTTGCCTGAGAATTTTAGGATATCATTTTTTCTTACTGCTGAATAGTACTCCATTGTGTAGATGTACAACAGTTTGCTAATCCATTCTTCAGTTGAGGAACATCAAGGGTGTTTCCAGGTTCTCGCTATTATAAATAATGCTGCTATGAACATAGTTGAGCTAATACCTTTGGAGTGTGAATGTGCATCTTTTGGGAATATACCTAGAAGTGGTATTGTTGAGTCCTTGGGAAGAATGATTCTCAGTTTTCTGAGAAACCTCCATACTGCATTACAAAGTGGCTGAACAAGCTTACACTCCCACCAACAATGGAGGAGTGCTCCCCTTGCTCTGCATCCTCTCCAACATAGGCTGTCATCTGTGCCTTTTATCTTAGCCAATCTAACAGGTGTTAGGTGGTATCTCAAAGTTGTTTTGATTTGCATTTCTCTGATGGCTAAAGATGATGAACACATTTTCAGGTGTCTTTCAGTCATTCATAGTTCCTCTCCTGAGAATTCCCTTTTTAGATCTGTACCCCATTTTTGATTGGGTTATTCAAGGTTTTGGGCTCTAGATTCTTGAGCTCTTTATATATCTTAGAGATCAGTCCTCTATCACTTGTAGGGTTGGTAAAAATCTTTTCCCATTCTGTAGGCTGTCGTTTTGTCCTATTGTCAGTGTCCTTGGCTTTGCAGAAGCTTCCTAGCTTCAGGAGATCCCACTTATTGGTCTTAGTGTCTGTGCCACTGGTGTTATATTTAGGAAGTGGTTGCCTGTGCCAATTCGTAGAAGTGTATTTCCCACTTTCTTTTGTATCAAGTTCAAAGTGGCTAGGTTTAAGTTGAGGTCTTTGATCCACTTGGATTTGAGTTTTGTGCAGGGTGACAGGCTCAGGTCTATTTGCATTTTTCTACACACTTCCATCCAGCTATGCCAACACCATTTGTTAAATATACTATCTTTTTTCCATGGAATGTTTTGGGCCTCTTTGATAAAAATCAGGTGTTCATAGGTTTTTGGGTTAATGTCTGGATCCTCATTCTATTCCATTGGTCCACAAATCTATTTTTATGCCAGTACCAGGCTGTTTTTATTTCTGTAGCTCTATAGTATGACTTGAAGTCAGGGATGGTGATACCTCCTGAGGTTCTTTTGTTGAGTATATTTGTTTTGGCAATCCTGGCTTTTCTGTTATTCCAAATGAAATTGAATATTGTTTTTTAAAGGTCCAAAAAATATTGTGTTGGGATTTTGATGGACAGTGCATTGAATCTGTAGATTGCCTTTGGTAGAATTGCCATTTTTACTATGTTGATCCTACCAATCCAGGAACATGGGATAGCTTTCCATTTTCTGATATCCTCTTCAATTTCATTCTTCAGGGATTTAAAATTTTTGTCAAATAGGTATGTTACCTCTTTGCTTATAGTTGTTCCAAGGTATTTAATACTATTTGGAGCTATTATGAAGGGTAATGTTTCCCTTATTTCTTTTTCAGTTCTTCTACCTTTAGTGTATAGAAGGGCTACTGATTTCTTTGAGTTAATTTTGTATCCTGGTACATTGCTGAAGGTGTTTATCAGCTGTAGCAGTTCCTTGGAAGAATTTTGTGGGTCACTTATGTTTACAATCATATCATCTGCAAATAGAGATAGCTTCAATTCTTCTTTTCCAATTTGTATCCCCTTAATCTCTTTTTGTTCTCTTATTGCTTTACCTAAAACTTTGAGAACTATATTGAATAGATAAGGGGAAAGAGGACATTCTTTTGTAGTTACTGATTTTATTGGGATTGCTTTGAGTTTTTCTCCATTAAATTTGATACTGGCTGCTGTCTTCTTGTAAATTGCCTTTATTATATTTATGTATTCTCCTTGTATTCAAGATCTCTCCAGGGCTTTAATCATAAAGGAGTGTTGGATTTTGTCAAAGGCTTTTTCCACATCTAAGGATATGATCATGTGGTTTTGTTCCTTTAGTTTGTTTATATGATGGAAAACATTTACAATTTTTCATATGTTAAACCAGACCTGCATTTCTGGGATAAAGCCTACTTGGTCGTGGTGGAGGATGTCTTTTATACATTGTTGTATACGGTTTGCCAAAATTTTGTTGAGAATTTTCGCATCAATATTCATGAGTGAAATTGGTCTGTAATTCTCCTTCTTTGTTGTGTCTTTGAGTGGCTTGGGTATTAGGGTGATTGTAGCCTCATAAAAGGAATTTGGCAATATTCCTTCAGTTTCTACTGTTTGAAATAGTTTGAGGAGTAACAGTAGTAAGTCTTCTTTGAATGTCTGGTAGAATTCTGCACTGAAACCATCTGGACCAGGGCTTTTATTTTTGGGGAGGTTTTAATGACAGCTTCAATTTCCTTAAGGGTTATAAGCCTGTTTAGGTAATTAATCTGATCTTCATTTAATTTTGGTAGATGGTACCTGTTAAGAAAGCTGTCCATTTCTTCTAGGTTTTCCATTTTTGTGGAATACAGATTTTCAAAATATGATCTGATAATTCTCTGTGTTTCCTGGGGGGTCTGTTGTTATATCCCCCTTTTCATTTCTGATTTTGTTAATTTGAACACTCTATCTCTCTGTTTTTTGATTAGTTTGGCTAAGGGCTTATCTATCTTGTTAACTTTCTCAAAGAACCAACTCTTAGATTGTTTGATTCTTTGTATTGTTATTTTGTTTCAATTTTATTGATCTCAGCTCTAAGTTTGATTATTTCCTGCCATCCACTCCCTCTAGGTGAGTTCGCTTTTAATTGTTCTAAGGCTTTCAGCTGAGCTGTTAGGTCTCTAGTGTGGGATTTCTCTAGGTTTTTCATATAGGCATCTAGCACTATGAATTTTCCTCTTAAGACTGCTTTCTTTGTGTCCCACAAGTTTGGATACATTGTGCATTCATTTTCATTAAATTCTAGAAAGACTTTGATTTCTTTCTTAATTTTTTCCTTGACCCAGAGATGGTTCAGCTGAGTGATGTTTAGTTTCCATGAGTTGGTAGGCTTTCTTTGATGTTTGATGTTGTTGAACTCTAACTTTATGCCCTGGTGGTCCAATATGTTACAAGGGATTATTTCCACTTTTTGTATCTGTTGATATTTGCTTTATGACCAATTATGTGGTCAATTTTGGAGAAAGTTCCATGAGGAGCTGAGAAATATGTATATTACTTTGTGTTTGAGTGGAAGCTTCTGTGGATATCTATTAAATCCATTTGCATCATAACCTCTTTTAGACTCCTTATTTCTCTGTTGAGACTCTGTCTGTTTGATCTATCCAGTGTTGAAAGTGGGGTATTGAATTCTCCCACTATTAGGGTGCAAGAATTGATGTGGGATTCAAGCTTTAGCAGTGTTTCTTTTACATAAGTAGGTGCCCTTATATTAGGGGCATAAATATTCAAGATTGAAATCTCCTCTTGACCAATTTTTCCTGTGATGAATAAATAGTGACCATCTTGGTCCCTTTTAATTGCTTTTAGCTTAAAGTCTACTTTGTTAGAAACCTCCACGTATTTCTCAGGACCATTTGACTGGAAAATCTTTCCCAACCATTTATTCTAACCCTGTGTCTGTCTTTGCGACTGAGATGTGTTTCTTGTAGGCAACAGAAGGATGGCTTCTGTTGTTGTATCTATCTTGTTAGTGTGTGACGTTTTATAGGAGAGTTGAGAACATTGATATTAATGGAAATTAGTGGCCATTGATTCATATTTCCTGCCATTTTTGGTGGTAACTTGTTTGTATTTCCTTTCTCTGGGGTATTCTTCTGTGGAATTATTGATTGTGTGTGATTTCGTGGGTGGATCTGGGGTTCTTAGGTTGGAGCTTTCACTCTAATACTGTCTGTAGTGCTGGATTGGTGGATAGATATTCTTTCAGTCTGACTTTGTCCTGAAATACCTTGTTTACTCCATCTATGGTGACTGATAATTTTGCAGGATATAGTATTCTAGTTTGGCAGCCATGCTCTTTTAGCATCTGCATAACTTCTGACCAAGCCCTTCTAGCTTTCATCGTTTCCTTTGAATAGTCAGGCGTTATTCTGATGGGTCTGCCTTTATATGCGAGTTGGCCCTTTTCTTTTGCAGCTCTTAAAATTTTTTCTTTGTTCTATATGTTTTGTGGCTTGATTATAATGTGGGGCACTGACTTTTTTGGGGGGTCATATTTATTTGGTGTTCTGTAAGCTTCTTGTATCTTTATAGACCTGTCCTTCTTCAGGTTAGGGAAGTTTTCTTCTATGATTTTATTGAAAACTTTATCTGTGCCTGGTATTCTTCTCCTTCTCCTATTCCTATTATTCTCAAATTAGGTCTTTTCATGGTGTCCCAGATTTCCTGAACATTTAGAGTTGTGGCTTTTTTAATTTTACTATTTTCTTTGATTGATATATCTATTTGAGCTACTGAGTCTTCCACTTTGGAGATTCTATCTTCCATCTTTTGAACTCTGTTTGTTATGCTTGTATCTGTGGTTCCAGCTTTTTTCTTCAGATTTTCTATTTCCATCTTTGCCTCATTTTGTGCCTTTTTTATTGCTTCTATTTCAGCTTTTAGTTCCTGGCATGTTTCTTTCATAGATTTGTTCATATCTTCCAATTTTTTGTTTGTATTTTCTTCTATTTTCTTTAAGGCTATTTTTCATATCTTCTTTGAGAGCTTTGATGATCATCAAAAAGGAATTTTGGGTGTTGCTTCCTTCTGTTTCCTCTTCATTGCTCAGTTCAGGTCTTGTATTTGTAAGATCGCCACTTTTTTCTGGAGTTACCTTGTTGTTCTTTGTATAATTATGTAAGTTTTTGCACTGACGTTTGCCCATGACTTCAGTAGTTCACGGTTAGCTGGCTCCTGGTCAGTTGTGGCAAAAGGGCTTGTGTGCCTCCTGTCACCTCTCTGGGCGGGGTCTGTGTCTGTCCTTCAGGGACCCCAGTTGTTATCTGCTTGCTCAGCTGGAGGTGGAGGTGGGCAGCTGTGCAAAGTCCCTCAGTAGCAGCTGGAGCTGGAGGGAACATGACAGGCCAACTTTATCTGTGCCTGCTACAGAGTGTGCTGGGACTTGCTCTGTAGACAGCACCTGGTCCTGGAAGCAGAATCAGAACCTATGGGCCTATTTGCATTTTTCTACACACTATCATCCAGCTATGCCAACACCATTTGTTAAAGATACTATCTTTTTTCCATTAAGTATTTTGGGCCTCATTATCAAAGATCTGGTGCTCATAGGTTTTTGAGTTAATGCCAGAATCTTCAATTCGATTTCATTGTTGCAGAAGTCTGGTTTTTGGCCAGTATCATTCTTTTTTTGTTACTGTAGCTCCATAGTATAACTTCAAGTCTGGGTTGGTGATGCCTCCTGAGGTTCTTTTGTTGAGCAAAATTGTTTTGGCAATTATGCCTTTATGTTGTTCCAAATAAAATTTATTATTGTTCTTTAAAGGTGTACAAAAAATTGGTTTGGGTATTTGATGGGAATTGCACTGAATCTGTAGATTGTTTTTGGTAGAATTGAGATTTTTACTATGTTGATCCTACCTATCCAGGAACATGGGTGGTCTTTCCATTTTCTGTTAGCCTCCTCAATTTCTTTCTTCAGTGGTTTAAAGATTTGTCAAACAGATCTGTTACTTCTTTGGTTATAGCAACTACAAGGTATTTAATGCTATTTGCAGCTTTTATGAAGGGTGATGTTTCTCTTATTTCTTTTTCACCCTGTCTATTTTAAGTGTATAGGATGGCTACTGATTTCTTTAAGCTAATTTTATATCCTGCTACATTGCTGAAGAAGTTTATTTGCTGTAAATATTCCCTGGTAGAATGTTGTGGGTCACTTATGTATACAATTATATCATCTTTAAGTAAAGACAGTTTTACTACTTTTCTATTTGCATTCCCTTAATCTCCTATTGTTCTCCTATTTCCTTAGCTAAAGCTTCAAGAACTATATTGAACAGATAAGGGGAGAGAGAACATCTTTGTCTAATTCCTGATTTTAGTGGGATTGCTCTGAGTTTTTCTCCATTAAGTTTGATGTTGTGTATGTGCTTCTTGTAAATTGTCTTTACTATATTGAGATATTTTTCCTTTATTCCTGATCTCTCTAGAAATTTTATTATAAAGAAGTGTTAGAATTTGTCAAAGAATTTTTCAGTGTCTATGAATTTGACCATGAGGGTTTTTTCCTTCAGTTTGCTTATATGAGGGATGACATTTATGATTTTTGTTTGTTGTACCATCCCTACATTTCTGGAATGAAGCCTACTTGATTGTGTTGGATGATGTTTTTTATATGTTGTTTTGTACAGTTTGCCAGAATTTTGTGGAGAATTTTTACACCAATATTCATGAGGGAAATTGGTCTGTAATTCTCCTTCTTTTTTACATCTTCAAGTGACTTGGGAATTAGGGTAATTGTGGCCTCATATAAGGAATTCTGCAATATTCCTTCAGTTTCTAGTGTGTGAAACAAATTGAGGAGTAATGGTAACAGCTAATCTTTTAATATCTTGTAGAATTATGCTCTGAAACTATCTGGGCCTGAGCTTTTTATACTTGGGAGTCTTTTAATGACAGCTTCAATTCTTTAGTGTTATAGGTCTGTTTAGGTATTTAATCTGATCTTGATTTAATTTTGGTAAATGGTATCTGTCCAAAAACTGTCTATTTCTTCTAGGTTTTCTATTTTTGTGGAGTATAGATTTTCAAAGTATGATCTGATAAATTTCTGGATTTCCTGGTGGACTATTATTATGTCTCCCTTCTGATTTCTGATTTTGTTAATTTGGATTTTCTGTATATGTTTTTTAGGTTTTTTTGAGAAGGGTTTATCTATTTTGTTGACTTTCTCAAAAAACCAACTCTTTGATTCATTGATTCTTTGTATTGTTCTTTTTGTTTCAATTGTATTGATTTAAGCTCTAGTTTGATTTTTTTCCTGCTGTCTACTCCTTCTAGGTGAGCTTACTTCTAATTGTTCTAAGGTTTTCTGCTGTGCTGTCAGTTCTCTAGTGCGGGCTTTCTCTAGATTTTTCATATATTCATCTAGTGCTATGAATTTTCCTGTTATGACTGCTTTCATTGTGTCCCATAATTTTGGGTAAGTTGTGAATTCATTTTCATTAACTCTAGGAAGACTTAGATTTATTTCTTAAATTTTTCTTGACCTAGAGGTGCTTCTGTTGAGTGATATTAAGTTGCAATGAGCTGGTGGGCTTTCTTTGATTTTTGATGTTGTTCAACTCTAACTTTAGGACCTGGTGGTGTTATATTATATAAAGAATCGATAATTTACATTTTTATATCTATTGATATTTGCTTTGTGAGCATATGTGTTCAATTTTAGAAAAAGTTCTATGTGGTCGGAAAAATATGTATATTCCTTTGCATTTGGTTGAAAGCTTCTGTTAATATCTATTAAATCCATTTGTATCCTAACATCTGTTAGACTCATTATTCCTCTGTTGAGTCTCTGTCTGGTTGACCTATCCAAGGTTGAAAGTTGGGTATTGAAGTCTCCCACTATTAGGGTATGAGAATTGATGTGGAATTTGAGCTTTAGTTGGATTTTGTTCACATAGATAGGTGCCCTAATATTAGGGGCATAAATATTCAGGCTGAAATCTAATGTTGATCAATTTCTCCTGAGATGAATAAGTCATGTCCATCTTGTTCTCTTTTAATTTATTTTAATTTGAAGTCTACATTGCTAGATATTAGGATGGCAAAACCAGCTTGTTTCTTAGGGCCATTTGATTGGAAAATCTTTCTCCAACACTTTACTCTGAGCCTGTGTTTTTCTTTAAGGTTGCAGTATATTTCTTGGATGGCTTCTGTTTTTGTATCCATCGTTTTAGTGTCTGTCTTTCTATAGGTGAATTGAGTCAATTGATATTAACAGATATTTGTGACCACTGATTGATATTTCCTGTTATTTTTGGTGGTATCTTGTATGTATTTCCTTTCTCCAGGATTTTCTTCTGTGGAATTACCGATTGTTTGTAGTTTTCTTGGGTGTACTGGGAGACTTAGGTTAGAGTTTTCCCTCTAATGCTTTCTGGAGGGCTGGATTTGTAGATAGGTATTGTTTAAGTCTGACTTTGTCATGAAATATCTTGTTTATTCCATCTATGTTTGTAAATAATTTTTCGCTAGGTATAGTAGTCTTGGTTGCTATACATGCTCTTTCAGTGTCTTTATAACTTCTGACCAAGACTTTCTTGCTTTTATTGTTTTCATTGAATAATCAGGTGTTATTCTGATGGGTCAGCCTTCATAAGTAAGTTGGCCCTTTTGTAGCTCTCAATTTTTTTTCTGTATGTTTTGTGGCTTGATTAGTTTGTGGAAAGTAGACTTTTTTGGGAAGTCAAATCTATTTTTTGTTCTGTAAGCTTTGGTATATCTTTATAGGCATTTCTTTCTTCAAGTTGGGAAAGTTTTCTTCTATGACATTATTGAATATATTATCTGTATCTTTGAGCTCGTATTCTTCTCCTTCTTCTATTCCTATTATTCTCATGTTAGGTCTTTTCATGGTGCCCCAAATTTCTTGAATGTTTTGTGTTATGGATTTTTTTGGATTTAGGTTTTTTTTTTTACTGTTATATATATTTCTGCTCTTGAGTCTTCCACTCCAGAGATTCTCTCTTCCATCTCTTAGATTCTGTTGGTTATGCTTATATCTGTAATTCCAGCACTTTTCTTCAGATTTTCTTTCCACCTTTGCCTCATTTTTTGCCTTTTTATTGCATTTATTTCAATTTTTATTTCCTGGAAAGTTTCTTTCATTTTTTTGGTTTACCTTTTGTTGATTTTCTTTCCAGGGTTTGTTCATCTCTTCCAATTTTCTGTTTGTATTTTCTATTTCTCCAAGGGAATTCTTATAGCCTCTTATAAGACTTCAACAATCTTCATAAAGGTATTTTTGATGTTGTTTTCTTCTGTTTCTTCTTCATTGCTCTGTTCAGGTCTTGTAGTTGTAGAACCATCAGTTTCTTCTGGTGTCTCCTTATTGTTCTTTATATTGTTATATGTATTTTTGCATTGGTGTCTGTCTATGACTTCAATGGTTCACAATTAGTCAGCTCCTTGTCAGTTGTGGTTCAAAGGCTTGTGTGTTTCTGTCTGATATGAACAAGGGGTCTGTTCAATATCTGTCTCTGCTCTGAGAATGGGTCTGAGTTTCAAAGACCTCAGTTCTTCTCTGATGATGGAGTTGGCCCTGGAGGTGGGGCCCTGCCATGTGAGGTCACTTCTTTTAGGGTCGCTAGGGGAGGCTTCCCACAGCTAAAGCCTAGAGCCTGTCTGCTGGCAAGATTCTAAGATCAGATCTTTGGGTGTGACCCCAATTCCAGAGAGGGATTCTCCAGATAGGCAGCCCATTAGCTGCAATCTGCTCACTTCTGACTCTGCTCTGGACAGTGGTCTGAGTTTCCATGGCTTGGTTTTAAAGGATGAAAATTTGTTCTAATAAAACCATGGTTTCAAAGAAATGATAGTTACTGTAATTGTTCAATCTTTCTTCATTAATAATGGTTGACCACATATTCTGTACATCTAGACAAGAGAAGTGATTCACAACAGTAGTATATATATAGTAGGAGAAAAGAGAATGACAATTTCCTATCATAAATTCATGAAATTTTTTGGAAAGTAATTGAGGTAATCTATCTCTAAATGTATTAAGAATATATATTGTAGCTAGTTGGTGATAGTGTGCCTTTAATCCCAGTACTGGGGAAGCAGAGGTGAGCAAATCTCTGTGAATTCAAGCCCATCCTTGTCTACAGAGAGAGTTCCATGACTAGCCAGAAAAAATATGTCTTAAAAACAAAGTAAAGAAAACTAACAAAATGTTGTATTAAGACCAATGAATAATTTAAAGCACATCTTCAGAGTTTGTCAATGGTCAGATTTAGTCTTTCCAGATATCCAGGGAAATGTTCTTTGGGGGGCTTCTAAATTCACAAAAACTGAGACAACATAAATCTTTCTTCTCTGAATCCACTTGAGAATGGTCTCAAAATAATGAATGTAAAAATGATATTTTTGAAAAGACATAAAGCACAAAACTAGAGGAAACACAATAAACATTTCAGTTACCTCTTTTGCATTTCAGATGTGCACTATGACTTTATTTATCCAAATTGGAATTAAATTTTAAAACTTTGCATGTGTACACTTTCATATTAAATAACTATGGGTTAAGTTAAAACATGTAAAAACACATGTATGAGGTATTTGTTATTTTGTGCATTACCTTCTCTTGTCATTCCTCTCTCTCTCTCCCTCCCCCCCCCTCTTTCTGTTTACCCCTTCCACCACCCACCATCCAAGTGGATACTCTCTTGAAAGCATTGGTAAAACAAATCATAGAATCAGAATACATTTCATGAAAACCATTTATAATTGTATGCCAAGTAGTTTAAAGAATAATTAAGCTCAATTTAGTTTACCATTCAATAAGAAACTTGGAATTTTTCATAGCTGTAATTTAAAAGGTATAAATTCAACTCCATTGTAATTATCTGTGTATTTTAACACAATATTTAAAATTCAATTAAAAATAAGATATTTATTAATGCGTACAGTATGATGTATTTAGTTAAATTTGGAGTTGAATATTTCTCAGGAAGGATTAAAACTGTCTTTAGATTATTATTAATGCCACATGCTGAGTAGAGCTATTTGCCTGGAATTTGATGAGTGCTATGCATCTAATTTTGAGCAAGTCAACTTAAATTCCACCACAATTAATCCTTTTAAGTTTCCAAAAAGCATGTTTTATTCATGAAGTTATACAGCATAGTATTAGTTCACAGTAATTAATAGAATATTTATAAGAATGCAGAAAAGTACAAAAATATAAAACGCTTACAAACCTTATGTTCCTACATGCAAACTAGCAGCATGATTACTAGAATTGTGAATTATGGAAGCACAACTTCATTTGGTATTTTATACAAACTTAAGCTGTTACCATATTCTCTGAAACAACTTGGAAATTGTCCACTATCGATTGATAGGAGTCATTCTTGCAAAGGGCATTTCTGTCCTCAAAAACTCCCTATCCTCATACCAAGTTCTACTTATTCAATATACATCATCTGACAACAAAATGTTTGCCTTGTTTAGAATGATTTTGTATATAATTTCTCCCTTTGCTTACATTTACTGTGAAACTGTTAATATGTACTTATTTATGTTACAATGCTAAAGATTGAATATTAACTAAGTGTATGCTTTGCATGTGTTCTACCATTGACCTTACATGCCTGGCTCTTAGTAATTACTTTAGTGAGGCATTCATTGGTGGTGTTATAAAATATTTTATGGTAATAAAATCTCCAAGCATTGTTGCCTCTTCTGTTCAGTTACAGAAGATAATTAATATTTTTAACTAGAAAAAACAAAGCCATAAAACAGTGGATAAAAGGTGATTATTTCTGTTTGCTATTACTGAAGTAATATATGTTTGTTTGGGGAGACGGTACAGAAATCACATAAATGTTTAAAGAATACAATCTACCATAACTTTGTATCTAGAAACAGGCAAGATTTAACATATATTCAGTATAATTATTTTATTCATGCTACCATTATAGATAACAGTAAATATTTTACTCTAAACAAATCCTGTGTAAATAATACTCATAATAAAATTTAATGCTAGGAAGATGGGTAGATCCTTGTAATTTTCACTGAGGCTACAAGAAAATACAAGAAAAGAGGAAGAGAGGAAATATAGAAGGGAAAGATGAAAAGTAAGAAGCAAGGCAAATAGTGTTAGAGGAAGACAGGATATGGAGAGGAAAGTGGGGAGGCTTTGTAAATATATCAGGGAACAGCGTTTTGATTGGTGATGGCTTTCTGTAGTGGTTTCTGTTTGTTACCAAAGTCACCTGTAACTTCAGCTACAGGAACTCCAACTCCCTCTTCTGGTCTATGAGCAGATTCTGAATTAGGTGCAAATACATACTGAGACACATGGACACAGACACAGAAACACACACACACACTCACACACACAAAGAGATAGAGACAGAGACAGAGACACACACAGAGAGAGAGAAGCTAAAAAATGTTTATCACAGTGAAAAAACTATTACTGTCTATTTGGCCTTGAGTACATTATTACTATTGTGAACTATTGGGAAGAGTCATGGTGCTAGGAAAAATTCTAAGTACTTACAAGCACTTGCTTTACTTTCAGAGAGACCTGCTTTAATTGACAGTACTTATACCATGGATTAAAGTTGTCTATAACTCCATTCTCAGAGAATTTAAAAGCTTCTTCTGATGTCTGAGGACACAAGTAGACATATGGTGTACAAATGTATATGCAAACATATACTCATACACATAAAACAAAATGCATATGTATACATACATATATGGTAATGCAAATATTTCTTAAAGATTATTTTTTTGAAAAAATAACAATTTTAAAGTGTTTGAGAAAACTTCCAAAGTAATGATGACATATATTGAATTCAATAGCATTCAAAATAGGAAATAAATACATTTTTTTCTATCTATTCCTGTGTGTGGTATTTACTTTTAGAAAGACAAAATGGACTGAGACAGAAGAGAAAGCTAATCATTTACATTCTGTAGAATCTAGAAGCATTCAGTAGTTTGAATGTAAAAGCCTCACATAACTTCACAGGAAATGATACTATTAGAAGGCGTGGCTTTGTTTGAGTAGGCATAGCCTTTCTGGAGAAAGTGTGTCTTTTGGGGGGTGGACTATGAATTCTCTTACATGTTCAAAACATACCTAGCGAGACAGACTACTTCCTATTTCCTGTGGTTCAAAGATGTAGAATTATCATGTCCCTCTTCAGCAACATGTCTACTTGCATGTAATCATGTCCCACCATATGATATGGACTGAATCTCCCAATTGTAAGCTATCCAATTAAATGTCTTGTTTTCCAAAAGTTGCCATGGTCATGGAGCATCTTCCCTGTAATAGAAATCCTAACTAAAACAGAAGTTGGTCCAAGGGACTTGAGTATTACTGTAATAGGCCTGACCCCATCTTTTGCCTGTAGGATTAAGCTTCTTCTCCACTCTTGGCTCCTTCTGCAACAACATGTCTGCCTATATGCTGCCATGTCCAGCCATGATTATAATAGACTAACCTTTGAAACTATAACATTTATAGTTTCAATTAAATGTTTGCCTTCATAAGAGTTTCCATACTCATGATATTCTTCACAGCATTAGAAACTTTAAAATAGAACACTTTTCTCATACCTATCTCTCTTTAGATAACCATTCAATTTCAAATTGAGGCCTTTCTCAGTTTTTTTTTAATCATCTTGATACTGATTGAAACTGTCTCTACATTGCAACAAGAAAAAAATCAGTTCATAGTGTTTTAAAGTCTCAAATTTATAACATTGAACATGTATCATAGACTCCATTACATCATGTGAATATTATTTGTATAGAAGGGATGTTTGTCTTTCACTCTTGGCACCAGAAGTGTCTAAAGCTTAACAGGAAAGAAATTACATTGATTCACTGTGGATAGAGTTCTTGGCATACAAAAATACCAAACCCATATTCTTTAGATATATTTAGTTAATTAGTTAGTTAGTTGGTTAGTTATTTACTAAGTTTTTTTCCACATATCCCACTGTTCCCCATCCCTTCCTTCCTCCTAGTTCCTCCCTTCCTTATCCTGCTCCCACCTCATCCCCGAATCCAGTCTCCAAGGAGGGCAAGGAGTCTCAACATGGGACAGTTCACCCTGGAATATATAATTCAGGTAAGTCTTAAACCTTCATCACAGTATTAAGTCTGGGTTAGATGTTCCCCTGTGGGGAATGAGCTCTGAGATGTCTGTTCATGCACAAGGAGCACAGTTGGATTACTGCAAGAGGCACAACTAACTGCCCACCCCACTTGACAGTAGTCAAACTTTGGAGAGTTTAGGTCCTTTCCCTGCAGGTTCTACAATGGTTGTTTCTAATACAGTGAGGTTCCAATAGTTCAGATAAGCCATCTCTGAGGACAACTTCCTCATGAGCCTGATTCCTTTGCAGCTGGACCTGGAGCTCAAACTGTTGCTTAGCTATGGATTCCTGCTTCTGCCTCTATCCATTGATGAATGAAAGTTCTATAATGACACTTAGGGTGGTTATTCATTTGATTTTAGGAAGTCCTATTTAGGCACCTTCTATGCTATTGCTTGAATTCCTAGCCCGGGACATCTGGTGGGTTCTTAGAGGTTTCCTTAGCACCAGGTTTCTTTTTAACCCCACAGTGACTCCCTCCCTCAAGGTAGAAAATTCATAATTAATAGGTATAGAAGAAGGAGAAGAAACTTATGTCAGAGACATAGTATGTGTCATTACAAAATCATATAAACAATTTTGTCTCATCTAAAGAAAGTGTTACTCATTAAGGTAAAAGAGACATAACATATCCCAAGGAGGAAAATAATCCAGAAAATGGATTTCCAATGACACAATAATTAAATACTAAATATATATCAAAAGAAAATGAGTGAGAAAATCACTACATAGCTATTTAAAAATAATCTACCAAGAATACATCACAGTTGTATATAAAGGTACATAACATAAGGATACTCAACTTCAAAAATAATGTCACTATAGCCCAAATTACATATTCAACTTAACAGAAAAATAGAAGGTAACTTCAATCTTAAGAATATATTTTTAAGACACTTGCTAAAAGACAAATTATCTTGTAAAAAAAATTGACAGAAATATAGTAGAGTTAAATAAGTTCAGAAATCAAATGGACCTAACAAATATCTGCTGAATACTTCTTTCAAACACTAAAGAATGTACTCTCACCTTAGCAACCAATGGAACTTTCTCAAAAGTTGATTTCAACTTGAATATAAAGCATCAGAAAAATCAAAATAAGTACAATACCCTGCATCTTATCTGAAAAATGTAAATGCTGGATGTTAACAATAAAAGCAATACAAAGTATACAAATTCATGGAACTTGAACTATTGAATAATAATGTGGTCAATACATAAATCAAAGGAAGCTCCAAATCCATGAAAATTACATTAAAGTGAAAACACAGTACACACAAATTTATAGCATGCAATGAAGGTATTTCAAGGATGCAACTTCATAGTACTAAAGTGTCATGGAGCTCACTATAGTAAAGAAAATTTTCTTCTCAACCCAAGCAGCCTAAGATGCTAGAGACTAAGTTTCTTTCTTGGTACAATTTAAACATTTCTTCAGCTTTGCAATACCACATTACTTGGAAAAACTTAAACACAGGAGCCTTTGTGGGCATGGCTTGACTATATCAAACTTCAACAGTGTGACAGAGTCATTTTTTTTATTGGCAGAAAGATACAGAACTAAGTTAATACTTTTTAATTTTTACACACGAATTAATGACTATTCAAAACAATCATATATTTATATATACATATACTGTACAGTAACATTCTACTTGGGCTATGGTAATAAAAATAATGACAATTATAATAGAACCTTGCAATGGCAGGAGAAATTTTTGGTCAGCATCAAATATAGTTAAAGAAAAGTACAAAAAATGGTAAATGACAAATATGTGGTATCAATTTAAAAAATTACTAAAGAGAAACTGTATGACTAATAAAATTACCAGTACTAACTTGTTAGGATTCCTGTTGAGAATAGGGCATTTTTGCCATCCGTCACTATAGTACTTGTGGAAGATAAACAATGTGATCAAGAATAAAACAGGACAAGTTATTGAGGTTGCAAGCTTCTAGTTAAATACACTGATCAGAAGTTTATTACTAAATTAAATTCCACCAAGAAGTCACATAAGGTCCTAGGAACATATCAAATGTCTGACTGTTGTTGACCAGAGCAGATTGCTAAAGATTTTTAGCAATGGTAAATCAAAGGAACATCAGTGCTAAGACATAGTCCATAGACCTCAAGTTGGAAGAGTTTGAAAATTTTCTTCAGACACTACTAGATTACTGATGTACATACAATTTTTATTATTTTTTTCTCTCCCTGATTCTTTGACAACAAAAAGTGGGTAAATTGATGCTGCCACACAGTATTTTACTCAGTAATAGTATATGTTGGATTTACACTATTGGAAGTAGCCCTAGACTTTGCATTTACCAGATACAGTAACACTATTAACATCAGTAGAATTACTCTTTTGATTCTGAGGAGTAGATAATATTACAGACAAATTCAGAAATGTAAATCACTCAAAGTTTATAATTTCTATACTTGTAATTTTATTAAGATATACATATGCATTCATTTTAGATAAATGAGACAGATGAGTAAATTTATCAGTATATGGGCAGATATATACATACAAATGAAAAGTTAAAATGAATGGTTGGAAGACCAATTCATCTTATAAAGTACTAAATGGCAACTACACCCATTTTAATTATAGTTACCTGGAGTAAAACTAAGTGATAATCAAATCAATTTTCTGTGTCTGGATATCTCTACTCTCTTATTATTGTGACACAAAACTGGTTCATATTCTGTCAACAACTTTTATCCTTTCACATCCAGGACTTATTCAACCACATTTCTCATTTCATGGGTCAGTTACGTTCTTTGTTCTCATCCATGAAAGTTAAACCCAATGATTTTTATTGGATTCCTGGCAGGTAGTGTGAGGCTTAACTTTATTATGGATCTTGGCTTGTCACAGATGAATTGCTTTTCTTTGATACAACTGGGCCAGTCTATCTAGTGTGAGGAAATACTATCTCTGTGGAAGATGCTCAATTCAAAATAAAGAGATGATTCTCTTATTTAAAATGAATGGGTGACTATTGGTGAGTGACAAATCCACAATGACTTTAAAGTTGCCAGTCAATTGTCTGTTGAAGGATAGAAACAGCTGCAGAAACATATAGACTGTACAACTGTACCATGGATACTTTCTCCTATGGTAAGTTTACTAAATGTGAGCAACAAAGGTCAAAGCCTTTAATTTTCTTCAAGTAAATAAACCAAGAATAAAATGTATATTGTGTCATTTTTGATTTTGGAAAAAAAATAGATTATAGGATTGCAAAATACATAAGTAACATTTTTGGTCTTGATGATTTTTCTGTCTTTATCCTTTTAGGAAAAGAGTTATTTCATTTCTTCATTTTACAATCTCAAATTTCAAAAGTACTTTAGTTATGATAAATTCAGAAATCAAGAGTCTCTAAATTCTGTTGGAGTATGTGTAATTTTTTATTTTAAATTCAATAGTAAATATAAATCTACTGAAACATATGATCAGATTTACAGCTGAAAATTAAGAAGGGCCCTATGAAATATGGTGTTTAATATGTGTACAGAAAATTATATTATCATCAAGCTTATATCAGAATTTTAAAAAATGCATTCCTCACAGAAACTGTATATTCTATATTCTTCTTAATAACTAAGAGTGACTGAGAGGAATCAACATGCACATGTAAATTTCTTATAATTAACAGTCATATAAATTTTGAAGTTGAAGTAAATCACATTTCAACAACAAGATGTGAAACTCACTTCTCATTTGCAAGTGGTTGTCAAATGGAGATAGCTTCTGCATTACGTGTAGGGGCTCGATCTGTTTTTCTCAATTCTGTTACAGCTGCTGTTGCAGAACACTCTAGACCCTGGGCACGATGTTAGGGTTTCTGTGGGTTTGTATGTGCTTTGGTCATGTTGTGTTTACAGGGCCTTGTTTCCTTGGTGGCCTCCATTCCCTCAGGCTGTTACAATCTTTTTATCCCTGGTCTTCAGGTTTTGCTGAACCCAAGTAGGAGGATTGGATTGAGGCATTCCATTTAGGAAAGAAGTTTCCCAGGTTTGTCATTCTTTTCATAGTGTCTGGCTATTTGTCTCTCTATTTATCCTCATCTGCTTCAGGAGGAAGCTTCTCTGATGAGGGATGGATAAGGCACTAATCTATGCATTAACCTAATTTTTGTTAGAAGTCATTTTATTGCTATGTTCCTTTAGCAGAAAAGCCATATTTATCTGGACCCAATTCCATGGCGACTTGAACAGTGTGAGGGATGGGTTCTATCTGATGCAGTGTGGCTTAAAACTAATCAGATATTTTAGAAAAAAAGGATAAAGCACATACAATTTGGTGCTGTGCATAAAGTATACTCAATGTTGCCCCTAATCAGTTGGGCATAGTTAGTGTCCATGACTAGCACACTTACATGTACAGAACAGATATTTTTTTCAAGCTTTATTATACAACCAACAGAAAAAAAACAAAATCAATAAAATATGAAGTAATATATTTAAGAACTTCTAAAACAAATAATATAACTTTTCAGACAAGAATGTAGTATAATCATCAAAAATAATAAAACATAACCTACATGTTACTGAACTAAGCAATATTGGGGCAGCGGGACCATGAGACTGCCTGTAGCCTGCCTAGGGAAGGGATGGGGATTTGTGGAGAAGAAAGAATGACCTGATGTGGTGGGAGGAGGAAAGAACCTTGAATAAGGATATACAATGTTAGAAAATGTGACTTCTTTGTTCATAATAATAATAATAATAAGGGAAAAAATAAAAATAAAAAAATCAGCTTTAATCTATATATTGATATTTATATGAGTAAAAAAATTCAAAATTATTCCCTGAGAAAACTTTAATTCTAGAATTGTTAATTCATTTATTAATTCATGGTTTCTACACATAAGAAAGCTAAATTTGTGAAAAGCATGGCATAAATTGCTATAAACCACAGAAGATATACTATAACAAATAAAACCATTATTTTTATTTCACATTTTGCTATTTTAAGTAGCTATAGTTTTTAAATATTATCTGTGGTTGATATTTCTTTAATATTAACTCCCAGTTTCCAGTCATCTTTCAGATTTCATTTTATAAATATTGGACTGTTAAATATTTTTAAAAATATTTTATTTCATGTTTTAATCTCTTTAAAAAGGGACTACACATTTTCTTAATATAAAAGCAAACCAAAACACTGTTGACACATTAAGAAAAAAAATACCTGTACTTGTGCAATAGGCTCACAGAAGTTTTATCAAATAGTATGTTCCTTTCAGCTCAATATATCTTATTAGAATTGCAAGAGCTAATATATCCTATAAAATATACACAACAGTCACAAAACACCGTAATTGAAACAAATGTAGTAGGTGTCTCTGTTGAAAGATTAACAATGGAATTATTTGTTCAGTACATCATTCATCTCATTAATGATGGTATGTTGATGAACTGGATATAAATATAAATATCCCTCAAATGTCTATTTGTCTCAGTGTGATTTATTAGGAAGACATTTTGAAATTATTCTTTAAAGGAGATGCTAAAATGACTTACTGTTTAGACAATATATTCAATGTTATCAACCAATGTCTTTAATATCATAGCAATATCATGAAGGGGCTGGTTCTCATTTAACAATAAAAGGTTAAAAGCCAAGATGTCATTTTAATGCTTCAGACAAACACTCAAGAGCACAGAACCTATCCAAAACAACTTTGTTATGATTGCAAGGATTACAATATCATCACCCATATAAAATTTTGAGGAGAGTTGTATAACAGTCAGAAATTTAAAAAAAAAAAATTGTTTTATATAAAAGGCCTGATGATGTTGGAACTAGCAGTTATAAAGGCTACAAATCTTAAACATACAAATATAAACAGTATAGACATCAAGATGAAGCTATGCTTGGCTATTGAATTTGTCTTATAAGCTTTTCCACTAGATGTCAACAGGAACTTGGCTTCTGGGTAAGTTTCTTAATAGGAACACCATACACACCAAGAGAAACATTATTCAACCACTGTCATCCTCTCTACAAGACATTAATTGATAAGGAAAATGATTGTATTCTAATTCAGAGTCATAATAGTTATATTTTTAAAATGGCAGCTATGATGTTGTATGTGTCAAAAAAGAGGAAACTAAATACTGTCTGTAGTATCCATTAGATAGTAACAAAGTAAACACACAAGAGACTAAAATATGTTGATTGCCCTAATTGTTTGAGTCTAAAGAATATTTTCTACAAAATTGTTTTTGTTAATAATAGCTACTAGATATGTTACTTGCTAATACAATGAAATGGATTGTTCATGCACAAGTTGGTATGTTGAGGAATACACTTCATTAAAATAAGCATTATTAAAAAAAGAGACCATAATTTGAATGAGAGCAGGGAAAAGTATATGGGTTCATTTGGAGGGAGCAAAAAGAAAAAAGTACAAGAGAATAGAATAATTATATTATAATATAAGCATGAAATAAATATAAACAACTAAAATACTAACAAGTACTTGTTAATATCAATCATCAAACTCAGATATATGCATGTATACTTCAGTGTCTGGTCAGCAGCATAGTGTCTAGAGAAGTGCTCCATGTTTTTCTATAGTATGAAACAAAAATATGCTACTTTCACAGAAATAAAAATATCTTTCAAAACACTTCATTTTTTAATAATGACAATTAAAAGGATGTATTCTTGTTTCGCGTTTGGGGAAGAATATTTTTCCATGAGAGATTTGTCTTGACTTACTATAATTGAATATACTTTTCATAGTTTTTAAATATATATGTATATATGATATATATTTAAGAAATATCAATATATATTAAAAATTAATTTTGTGTATAGCCATATGATTAATGATTTTCCCCAAAGTCCCCCCAGGTACTCCTACTCCCTCTATACTTAACTCTATCACTTTTGATTTTCTACTTCTTTAAGGAACAGACAAAGAGAATTGATCAAATAATACAGAATGAAAAAAAATAAAAAAGAAATACACACACGCATTTGTAAAAAATGCATAAAATCCATGGTGTATGATATAAAATAATAAATATATAAATAAATACAACCTTATAACTGTTTTCATCAACAATTGTTACATGCATATATGTACATGTTCATATATATACATATATTTCTAAATATTTAAATAAAACCTGCGTAGCATAAAATAAATAAATAGATAAATATGCAGCAAAACTCTTTTTTTAAACACTTTTACAGGGGATTTATTTCAAAATGACCAATTATGAAGCACCAGTTTATGTCATTTACAACTTGTATGTCAGATATTTGTTGCATAAGACACCTTTTAAATTGTTTATATTCTCACCAAATGATTATTATAATGTACATACATATGCTCTTTGGATCAGAGGCATAAAATAATGCATAACTCAGGAATAAAGCTATATATTACCTAAGGTTGGAAAAGCTGATTGTGTGGAAAAGCCATGGCAAGTAAGGTTGGTTGATGCATTGTTCATCAGCAATGATGGGTTAAAGGTGGGTTAATCAAGCAGGTTGAATACTCAGCAGAATTTCAGGCCAAGTGATCTCAAGGTACATTACCAACTTGGCTGTGAGGCACAGCAAATGTACCATTCTCCTTGTATGTAACAAAATATCTTCATAAAAAGATCACCACATTGATTTTGTGTATTGTTCTTTTTGTTTCAATTGTGTTGATGTCAGCTCTAAGTTTGATTATTTCGTGCTGTCTATTTATTCTAAGTGAGTTTGCAGCAAAACTCTTATATAGACATATTCACAGACAAAAAACAGGCTCAGGTACATCACAGATAAGCATGGACTCATACAAAAGCTATTCTACACAAATAGTCTAATAGTCATGGACTACAGACATAGCAAAGGTAAGAGGGGAAAGTAAAAATTTTAAGTTTTGCCTGGTGCATGTTCAACATAATGTGGTACATAATGTTTTAAATTAAAATAATATGTAACTACTAATAAAATAATTAATAATGTGATTTTTTTCTAGTTTTCAAAATTGTTGTATCTTTAAAGTATTATCACAAAATGGTGGGGGAAAAGACAGAAAAAAAATGGGCAATAGATGTAACTGTCTACTTCCCAAAAGACACATAAACTTGTGTAAGTTGTAAGCACTGACTCACCCAGCCCAGTCTGTTTGCTTTTTTTTGAAGCTAGGATCTTGCTAACTTGCTCAGTCTGTGACCCCCTCCCCGCGAGATCTCTCTTCCTCAGTGGGCCAGCAGCTGGGATTCCAGGTGTTCTCCTCTGCACTCCGGCATCAGCTCCAGATTTTAAATGACGACAACAGGAATATCACATTCATTGACACAAACACTTTAGCCATGGCATTTCAAGCTGAGGTGATCCAAAGGATGGAGACAGTGTGAGGAACAAGCATGTGGAAATCGGGAAGGGGCCATTTTGTTTCTCTTAATGAGCGATGCAGCTCCACACCTTCCTTTCTCCTCTTACGGACAGGCAGGGAGCAGTTCACTTCTAAAGAATGGAATAGTTGCTCTGTTCTTTACTGGTTCCATAAAACTGGACCTTTGATTAGCTCCCCAGGCCTCAGTTTTCTTATCTATAAATTGGTATAATAGTACCTAAGGCTTTTCTGAGGGAATTAAATGCAATTGTCTGTGGTGGACTTGCTGCTGATAAGCATCAAGTGTTTAGTGGATGCTAGCTGCTATTTTTCTTTTCCACTCTATTTTTTCTGATTATAATTGTTTAACTTATAATTAATTTATAATTTAACTTTTAATTTTCACATGTAAAATTATTACAAATATAAACATAAATCATGCAGTCACTTTGAAAATTATAGTGTGGTAACTATTCAGGGAAAAAAAAAACCAAATAAATCTACCTCAAAATTCAGTTACAGAACTCCTGTTCCTATATATATATATACAAACACTTGCTTAACCATGTTCATTCCTAGCCTCTTCTTAATGACCAGGAAGTGGACACAACCTTGATGTCACTCAACAGAAAAATTAATAAAGAGAAGTGATACATTTACACATAGATTATTATTCAGTCATTTAAAAAAATATACTTACAAAAATCATAAGTTTCATCCATTGTTGAAACTAGAAAAAATCACATTATTAGTTATTCCAATATAAAATTCATATATTTTTATAGTTGTATACTTGCTGATTAAATTCATTTTAACCAATTTAATGAATGCTCTTATATAGTTTCTACAATAATTAATTCAGATATGTTCTCTCAGGATTTATTTATTTGTGAGTATGTATATGCTGTGTTTTATTTGTTCTCTGCTACTACTGTAATGCAATATGGAGGTTTATCAGAAAACTGGGAATTAATCTCCTCAAGGACCCAGCATTACCACTATTGGACATATATCCTGAAGATGAACATTTGCACCCTAAAAGCATTGGCTCAACTATGTTCATAGCAGTATTATTTGTAATAGCAAGAACCTGGAAACAACCTAGATGCCCCTCAACTGAAGAATGGATTAACAAACTGTGTTACATCTTCAAAACAGAGTACTTCTCAGCAGAAAAAAAAGTGATATATTAAAATTTGTAGGCAAATGGATGGATTTGAATGACCTTCTGAGGGAGGTCTCACAAAGCAGGGGATGTACTCATTAGTAGACTTTAAGCAAAAACATTTTTTTCCATTAAAATATGGTGGGTGAATAAAGTGACTTAAAATACACACACACACACACACACACACACACACACACACACACACACACACACAAACTTCTGGTTGGACCGTAGAAGGATTGTTTAGCTCATGATGCATCTGTGTGCTTTAGCTGTGATCAACTGTGCTTTTTTTATATGTAGCTGAGTCTAATCTGGTTTTAGAAGCTTTAGATTTTATTTTTTAAGTTTCATGTATTTTAGAGAAAAGAGAAGTTTTATTACTGTATGGGTTTTTTGTTATCTATTCTGAATGTTTTGCTTTTTTACATAATGTTTGATATTGATTTTCATAAAACAATAAAAAAGATGTACAGAATTCTGTAAACCCCCAAAAACTGAAATAACTTAAAAAAGATATAATTTGATCATATACTCTTTATCCTCATACTACTCTCATATCTACCCCACATCCATACCCACCAAAATTTATGTGCCTTCATTCTTTCAATAAAAACATAAACTAGAAAAATAAAAGGCAAAAGGACCAAAAAATACCAAAGGTAAATATTTTAAAAATTGAACAAGAATCATGGGTGTACTTTTGCATTAGCCACTACTCCAGGGTCAGAGCCTTACATGGAGTGTGGCTTACATTCTGTGATCCTCCATTGGAAAAAAACTGTATTTTCTCTCTCCTAGCAACTATCAAGTGCAAATAGCATCATATGAGGTGTAAATCAAGGCTTCTCCATTCATTTCTCAGTGCTGAAATTTTGTCTGGTTTGAATATGTGCAAGTCTTGTGCAAGCTGTTCCAGTTTCTAAGAGATTTTAATGTTTGATTACCAGGAAGTTACACTAATAGGTGGTGTAGTCTTGTTGGAGAAAATATGTCTCTGGGCTTGTGTTTTGAGGTTTCAAATGATGAAGCCAGGCTTATTGGTTTTGTTTTGTTTGGTTTGGTTGTTTTTGTTTTTGTTTTGTTTTATTACGTCTTTCTGTCTGCCAATCTGATTATAGAACTCTCAGCTACCTCTCTAGCCCATGTCTGTCCTGTGTGCTCCCATCCTTCTCACTATAACAATAATGGACTAAATCTCTGAAATTTTAAGGTAACCTCAATCAAGTCATTGCCTTTTTAAGAATTGTGATGGTCATGTTGTCTCTTCACAGCGGTAGAACTCTGACTATGGCATGGAGTTTATATATGTATCAGTGGTTTGTCTGGAAGATGCTGCTGTTTTACAATCGCTCAACACCTCTTTTTCTCAATAACATGAACTGTTTCTCCACATAGATGCCTGAAGCTTGCCAAAGAGTCTGATTAAGACATACTACTTAGCACTGTATTTTATTACTCTCTCTGCACATTGTCCTATGCCCTACCTCTGAGTTAATTTCTCTAATCTACATGTATAGTGATTTGTCATTTAGAGTCCTTTTATTGCTAAATTTCTTTAGAGAAATTTTAGTAGCATGTTTTCATTTAAGTCCATGACTTGTATAGTCTGAGTTTCTTGGTTTCTGAGCAGTGTCATGTTTGCATTCCATCACATACAACAAACCTTAAATCCATTTCTTTTTAACTTAATGCCACTGTTGTAACAGTATACCTTATAGGCTGGTTGCTGTTATATGCCACAGATTTGTGGTTGGGGGATATTGTCGGATTGTAAAAACTGTATTATAACACAATTGTTGCTATCCAGTAGCTTCTACTTGGACACTAGAGTGATTTCATCATGTTTAATGATATAAGTTGGTAGTGTTTTGAGATTTGGTTATGGAAAATAACCAAAATTGACAGTATCGTGGGACATTTCATGGACTTGTCTTTGGAAACCATTTGGCCAGTAACTCAACAAAGAATCTCTGGTACTAAATTTCATTTTCTGGTACGAAAAGTCATACTGGTTACTTATGTCTAGTATTTCGGACACTGTCTCCCCAGTTAAAAGGTGGCTTCCCACCCCCTCAAACACATTCTAGGGAGCTTCTAGAGTAGTATTTCAGAAAGTTTTCAGTGTTGTACCTCTCCATTTTACTTACTGCATTGTGAGTGCGCATGCTTAAAAACTTTGTCTCCTGTTTGAATGTCCTTTTCTGAGCCAGTAAGTTTAATGCTACATTGCATTTCTATTTTATTTGATTTAAAGTATCAGGTCAGGTCTTATAGTTAGGTACTTTATATATTTGGAATGGAGTCTCACATAGTATTAGAGAACCATGTTCATTACTGCTCTATTCATAGTTACCAGAAATTTGAAATGGTCTTTGAAATAGCTTGTTTTGTGGTGATGGTGTGGTTTAATGGTTCATTTGTCAGTTATGCCATTATACTCATAACATATATGTATATATAATTTTTATGAGTAGGGTTTTAAAGAATTTAGTGTTTCTGAAGTTGATTACAGATCTTTAAAAACCTTTCCTGGACTAATGGAAGCCTAATTAAGTTTCCTTTAAATAGCTTTTTACATAATCTGTGTCCTGTACTTTATTAATAGTGGTTATCATCCAGAAATTTTGCTTTGTAGGTAAATTAGTAGTTCTATGCTGTTACTGATACTGGTTAGCATATATAACTCTCTACGTTCTGGAGGATTTATTAGTCATCCATTTTGATATCTGGCTTTCTTGTTTCTTTGCAGCAATTGTAACTGACAACATATTTTTTTTTTTTGCTAAGTTTGTCCTCATTGCAATGACTTTTCCAGTACATGGCAAATAAAGCCCAAATACATCCTTAATTCACAGTTATTGTGCTAGTCAGCATGAGCTAAGGAGTGTATTGAAACTGTGCTCCACCATTTCTCCCTGGCTCTGGGGTAAGCTTAGATTTCTCATTCATAATGAATGACCCTTGGCTAGGAGGTGCACAATTATGCCACACATAGAGCAAAATCATGTGGTGTTTTAACATATTTTAGACTCAGGCTACACTGAGTTTGAAATGAAATTCAACTTTCTATTATCCATTAAATTTGAGACCAGGTATGTAGAAAATAGTAACAAGATTAATTTGGGGAGTTCAAGAATATATATATATATATATATATATATATATATATATATATATATATCCATCTCAAGCATAGACATTTTTGCTAGTGAAACTATAAAACAAGTGTAGGAAAGATTTCTTTTGCAATTTAAAATTTGTATCCATACCTACTCTCCAATTAGATAGTATAAATTAATTAAGTATTTTTAACATTCTACAACATTAAATATAGCTGGTAGAAGCAATTGTCTTTAATTGTTGATATAAAGACAATCCAAATGCAATACTAAATTTCCTTTTAAATTACGGTATTAAAACCCTCAAAAATATGATGGATTCGCATGTAGGTTTGAAAATTTATGGTGGTAAATGACTAACTGATATGCCTTACAATAATTAATTTTTCCAAATGAGGCTTTATCTGGATAAAAATTGTCATTATACATATTTTAAATTATATAATCTTGAATTATTAAAAATTGGCATACTTTCATGCATACATGCATGGAAATATAGTCTTTAAGTGAAAATATAGTTAATGCTATGCATTTCATTTTTGCCTTGAGAAAGTAAAACAGCAAAATAAGTAGAAAAGTTGTTATTGAAACTAAATCTTTTATCAAATGAAAAGTGAAGATTTTGCTTTATTTGCTTCTTCTATCATCTCATACTGTAGCATTCTTCAACAACTAAAAGTAGCCATGAAATTCTTCTGCTAGAGTAGCAACTCTATTAATAGGATGGGCAGAACATTCAAATGCTTCATTGACTGCAGTCGAAGGAGAAGAACACAAGGCCTTCTTTCAAAATGACATTGAAGCAAAATTACCTCAAGCAGATATTCATGTATAAGAGGGGACAAATGTATTTTCTATTTTCCCTCAAGGCTAAAGGAGGTGTACATCTATTTATACAAGTATAAAAATTTTAGCAATTTAAGCATTTTGAAAAAAATTTACTGGATTCAAGTAAAAAAACAATTTTATAGTTGCAATATTAGTTATTATAATCAAATAGAACATGAAATTTCTGTATGGGATTGCTACATTGAAATTTTATGATATTAACATTAATATTCTAGGTTAAAAACCTATGAACTAAAATATATATATTTTAAAATATATAGAATAAATATTCATATAAAATATGTGAATTAAAATATAGAACCTATATTCTCCAAAATATTATTCAATGAGATTCAAAAATAGTCACTTAGAATTAAAAATGTTCAGCCAATATTTTCAGTGGAATAAACAGATTTTCAAGCATCATTTTATAGTGTGCTCCATTTGATGTTTAAAAAATAACTTAGATATCCATTATCAAAACAAAGCTATGCTGAACATTACAAGTGCAAAATGGAATTTACAATAATTGTATGTATGTTATAATAGGAAAAAATGTTTTATTTTATATACAACTCCACAGTTATTTTAACTTATAAATAATATAGCAGTCTTTAATGTATTTTTGCTTTAAAACTTTACCCATATTATATGTCAAATTTAGAGTAGAGTGAAATACCTGTTTGTAAAACAGAAACTAGAAAAAATGATTTGTCACTAGAGAGAAACGTATTTAATAATATAATGCATATTATCTAGGAGTGGAGTACCAAAAGATGTTAATAAAATGACATTTGGAATCTTATAGCTTATCTTTTGAAATGAAGATGCAGCTAAGTATATTCAAATGCCAAGGATCTGAGACTAGAAGGGACAGGTACCTAGAGAAAAATCCAGCCAACTTTTAAAAGAAAGAGAATACCAAGGTTTACGATTTTAGAGAGTAGGTCTACTACCACCAAGTCCAGCAGTATAGGAATACCCAGGGAGGCAAGCATGATAATAGTACCTGATAGCCTACATTTTGTCCCACAATCATGAGACAGAGAACAATAAGTGGGAATGGCCAGAGTGTAGTAGAAAGCTTCTGGCCTCTCTGACCTGTGGTCCTGACCCACAAACCCACAGACCCACATTCCCATAGAATCAAATGCAGATGCTTATATTAATTTCTTACCTGGTTCAGCCATATAGCTTGGTACTTTTCCTCAGCAGCATTTTAACTTCTTTCCTCTGTGACTCACTAGTATCTCTCTGGCTTCTCTGTGGCATCTCTGCTCAGCTGTTCCTTTTCCCAGAGTTTTCTTAGCCTGGTAGGCCCACCCACATTTTTATTAAACCAGTAGGCAGAACAATTATTTAGAATGCAACAACATAGTCCCACTACACATGAGCTTTATAAACCACAAAGCCACCACCCCCTTGACAAACCACCTATGATGCTTAGTGTATTTGAATGTGCTGTGACTCTCTCAGAATGAAATAATAATATTTACCTTAGATCAGGGATGGAGTTAAGAGACTAGTTGACAAGAATTAGCTATAATAACACAGAGAACCCAGGACACACACACACACACACACACACACACACACACACACACACACACACAGAAGTTGGGAAGAACTTAAGAGATTCACAGGCTTTTTTGGTTCAGGACTAATGAGATTTTTCTTGCTGGATTTCCAGCAAAACACATAGGTCAGCTGTTGCTTATCGGCTTCTCTAATCTAGCAGACTTTTACCCCAATATCTGACTTCTGAGACTTTATTGGTGAATATTGGTGAATAGAACAACTTAGATTAAAAACTGATACTACAAGGCCACACTTTTGAATCCTGCCCAAACACTTTTACCAACTTGAGATGAAACACTCAATTTTATGAGCCTATGTAGGTCATTCTTGCACAAACAACCATAATATTGTTACAGAAGAAATCCTTATTGTACTCATAGACTAATAAATTCATCCAAGCATTATTCTGCTATAAATTAATAAATGTAAATAAACCAAATTTATACACACACATTTCATTCTGTGTGTAACCTTTAGTATATTATTCCAAAACAAGCATTTGACTGTCTATACATTCTAACATACACAGCACTAACTAAATATAAGTCAGTCTCTCTCTCTCTCTCTCTCTCTCTCTCTCTCTCTCTCTCTCTCTCTCCCTCACTTTCCTCTCTCCTGCTCTCTCAACTCCTCTCTCACTCACCTGGAAAGAAGGAATTTATGGCAGCAGTACAGTGAAGGAACAAGGGAGCATAAAGTACATTTCTTTAAGCTATAGTTTATAGCACTGTCCTTAATCAAAGACAGTAAATAAATAGTAAATACTAAATATACAAACATATATTACAAAGATTATATGCAGTATGTGATTGTAAAGTTTAATGAAATGTATAGTAAATGTTATGTGATTTCAAGGTTTGGAAATACCAAATATCCTTGCTAAGCAATTTTTATTTAATTATGTTTGATTATTATATTAAATAAACAGAGAAAGTATTCAAAATACTCTAACACTAGACATGGATGACTTGTAAATCTGCAATATAAGATTTGTTAATATGTTCCTCTTCAACTGTAAAAAATTATCCCACAAAGGTAATTAATAAATCAGGTTCTTAGCCTCATAAATAGTGTCAGATAAGGGTTTCATCCTAGAATATAGGAATTAAATACAATAATGTGTTTTTATGTATAATGACTCTATTTTTTCCTTCTTTTATTATGAATAAAGTCTCATTTTTAACTACGTATCCCTTTGTTCAAACTCCCTTCCCCCTCCCACCCCTCCCAGTCACTCTCTTCTCCCCATCTTCTTATCTCCTCCCATGCAAGGGCAGGAGGTGCCCAGGTCCCAAGGTGGCTTAGTTCAGCATCCACTCTAGGCAGGTCTGCTTTCCTCATCCCAACATCAAGACTGGGTTAGATGTTCCTCTGGAGGGAATGGGCTCCAAAGTTCCAGTCCAAGGTGTTTCTGGTCCCAAGCTGTTCAGTGGTTGTGGTTTGCAGTTTGGGAATGCTTTGCTTTTTGTTTAAAGTCCACTAATGAGTGAGTACATCCCCTGCTTACCTTTCTGGGTTTGTGATACCTTGCTCAGGAGAATATTCTCCAAAATCTATCCATTTGTCTGTAAATTTTGACATCTGTAGTTTGACAACTGTACCAGCAGGCATATCTTACTGGCTCATAGTTCTCTATCTAGATTTTATTTATCGTTCATTTTCTACTTTCGTAGAATATATAGTAACTTCCAGTGCTGTAAACTGGAAGTTTCCACAAACTACAGCTTATAGAAATATAGTTTCCATTTGAATACTAGCTAGATATCTCCTTGTTCTATGCCTTAACTGTGTGGTGTCCACAGCATTAAAATCTTAATGTTAAGCGCTGTGTATGTGTGTAGAAGTAAACAAAATAATTATCAAAAGCTTGTAGAGTTCAGAGGAGAAAGATCTCTGGAAACACTTTGACCAATGCATCAAAGAAATGTAATCTAGTTCTCCTACTGGGGGTTTTATTTGTTAGCATGTGGCATCTAAATGGGCACTGTCTTTCCTGTTTTATTTAAAGTCGTCTTTATACATACATATTAGGAAACAAGTACCGTTGCTAGTTCACAGTCTAGAATCCCATAAAAGCATTAAAGTGAAAATCATAATATATGCAAGAAGGACCCAAAGAGTAAAAAGAAAAATGAGAGAAAAATATGTATTAATAATATAAAGCTAAAAAATATGTTAGAAAACAAAACAAAAATCCAGACATAAAAATTATGAGACAAGGATCATCCAAAGTTTATATGCATATTAATACTTCTGATGTAGAGAACTTCGATTTTTTAGTTAGTATTCTCCCTCTCCTCTGGCACTTATAATATGTACAGCATAAAAGTTTTAAAAACTTAACTTTTTAATATTACCATCTATGGCAGAATTTATATTGAAATAATTACATATAGAGCTAGCTTTTCAATGCCTGGTTGAGTAGTAAATGTACAACTACTTCCATCTGAATGAAAATACCTTTCTTCTATTAAAATGTTTTTCATGGCATTGAGGTCAAAGATTCATTTGCCAAAATATTTCTATAATGAAGTTACTTATTTTATAATATAACTACTTATAACTGATGTACATTGATTTAAGTGTTACACGAAGATAAAAAGCAAGGAAGAAAGGGGAAGGAAAAAAGGAAAAGAATGGATGAATGAATGAATAAAGAAAGAAGAAAAGAAAGAGAAAATGAATGAAGGACAGAAGGAATAAAGGAGAAAACAAATAAAGGCAATAAATGTGATCCCTGATTATTCCCTGTTCATTTAGGCTAATCAGTTGACATTATTTTCTATATTTTTTCCTCAGAGCCCAATCATAAAAATTCCTTAATTGTTTTGTTATTTAAATATTTTACTTGTCTTTATAGTGGCTCTTCACACATTATCACAATATTTAATTTTTACAGATAGTTTGGAGCTACTACATGGTTACTGGGTATCATCCCCAGCCCTCTAGAAAAGCAGGCAATGATTTGAAGTACCAAGTAACTTCTGACTGTTATGTACCTTGTGACTGATTTTCATTGCAGAATTACCTGTGGGAAAATGCAACTAATTCTAGTTAGTTAAATTCAAGAGTGTGATTTTTTTTTTCTCAATCACTGACAAGTTGAGACATTCTGACTTTGTAAATACTTCCACCTTTGTGAAGATAGTATAATCTGGAAAAGCATTTCTACCCTCCTCTGTCTCACTGTACGAAATTTACTTATTTTCTTTCATTCATTATGCAAGTATAATTTCCCATGGCTGGAGAGAGGGCTTGGTAAGAGTTCCCTCAGTGTTTGAAAGAGCAGTAGATTATGTTCCAGAGAATCCTAGTTCAATCAGAACACAAATCCTAGACATCTCATTACTGCCTGTAAGTCTAACTTCAGTGAAGTCAAGAGTCTCTTCTTTTCTCAAGATTTACACACATGTGTACATGTAAACAAAATGACATAACTACATATAAATGTAAACTAAAATGTCAAATAAATTCTACATTCTTTTAACAATCCCTTGGTTTTCCATCATGTATAAACTTTATTTTATCCAAATTACCAATATGTCCTTATATGGCATTTGACATTTTTTTCCCTGAATCATTAGCTCAGAAAACAACAGATTTCATGTTTTTGATTCTGTTAAATTTTAAGCACTGTTTGAGTGTTGGCATATTTTAAGAGAAACTAATAAATAAATTGAAGCCATAAATATGTGTATGGTTCTCATGTTTTTCTCTTTATATATATATATATATATATTATATTTATATATATATGTTATTTGGTGTTTTTACATTATGCACCCCATCAAATTTAGATATCAGACCTCTCAGAATCATGCTTACTCTTATGATCTGACCATTTACATAATCGCTAATTCATGTTGCTCATTTACTTACTGGAACATCATTAAACTCCCTTTGGCCAGATCTTTAAAGAAAACAAGTCTTTCTCTTATTTGTAAATAATATTTTTAGTGTGTTTTTTATTCTAGAGAAAGTGGATTATGCTGGATAGATGGGGAGGGTGGAAAATTCAAGGTGTATTTTGGGGGAAAAAAGTGGTCAGATTATATAGTATGACAGTATTTTTAGTTAAAAATAAAGTAAAATAAATGGAGTTATTTTAACAAAAAATATGTCTATTTTCTGATAAATACTAAACTTTTTTCTTTTGACTGACACTCTAAAAGGCAGGAAAAGACTGATCACCTAATGATAGCTGGGAAACTTTATAGATTTGTTTTAGTAGCAATCTCTTAGATAACTTCCTTATTGTCAGGTCAGAACCAAGTTTACCAACCATAAATATACATACACTAACCCTAACCCTCTGGTAATGAATGCATTAGCTTTTAACTTTTTATGATGAAAATTCATTCATCATAAAATCACAAGGCTTTTATTCACTGTGAATCACTATCATTGTCTAGTCTGGTCTTAATATTCAAATAATGAGCATGGCCTGCTGATGGTAAAATAAATAAAGAATTATAAACCACTTCATACAGATGTTGACTTGGTCTTGGAAATTACTGTGCATTTTGGAGTTACAATGACTGCTATCTTCGGGATCATAGGCTAAGCAAAAGACAAGAGTATAACATTAGCCAATACCTTTACTTTGTATACTATGTCGTGTTCGGGTTACTTTTTACTATTTTAAACATCTGTGATAAAATTTTGCCAGAGGAAAATAAAATGCTCTAAAGAACAATGATTTAACAGGACCTTAATTAAAAATAGCTCTTAATGTATTTGCCTGAAATAAATCCTGATTATCCATTTTGCTTTACTATAAATATCTGGTATAGGCTTTTCCATGAACTTAGTGTTAGAGCTGATAGTTTGAAGACTCAGAAACTGTCCATTGTTTGCTATGTTTCTTGATATGCTTTGCAAATATTTATTGATGTTTTTAAATCAAATATGACTTATTTGTGCTATGCTTTATCAAAATTGATATTAGGATAAAAATGAAGTAAGGTGAATGCAGAATAAAGAACCAGTAGTTGACTCAATATTCATTGTGAAGTATGTTGGTAGATGAAGCTTGTACAGAATGTATATTATCCAAAAGGAAATAATGATCTAATTAACAAAAATGAACAAATACACACACATACACACACAAACTAGCATACATGCATGCACCCACATATGTACATGCAGAAAAGACACACACAAATACCAATGAGCATATAAGGCATATTTTTATAAATCCAAGATTTTTCTGATTATAATCCCTGATAACAAACTTTCCAGAGCGGCTGAACAAGCTTACACTCCAACTAAGAATGGAGGAGTGTTCCCCTTGATACACAACCTCTCCAGCATAGGCTGCCATCTGTGTCTTTTATCTTAGCCAATCTGAAAGGTGTAAGGTGGTATCTCAAAGTTGTTTTAATTTGCATTTCTCTGATGGCTAAAGATATTTAGAACTTTTTCAAGTGCCTTTCAGCCATTTGTAATTCTTCTGCTAAGAATTCCCTTTTTAATTCTGAACCCCATTTTTTGATTGGGTTATACAAGGTTTTGAGCTCTAGTTTCTTGAGTTCTCTATATATTTTAGAGATCATTCCTCTATCACTTGTAGGGTTAGTGAAAACTTTTTCCCATTCTGTAGGCTGTCGTTTTGTTCTATTGTGTCCTTGGCTTTACAGAAGCTTCTCAGTTTCAGGAGGTCCCACTTATTGATTGTTGGTGTTAGTGCCTGTGCCACTGGTGTTATATTTAGGAAGTGGTCAACTGTCCCAATTTGTTGGAGTGTATTTCCCACTTTATTTTCAATCAAGTTCAGTGTAGCTGGGTTTGTATTGAGGTCTTTGATGCACTTGGACTTGAGTTTTATGCAGAGTAAGAGGCTTGGATCTATTTGCATTTTTCAAAAAATGACCATCCAGATATGTCAACACCATTTGTTAAAGATACTACCTTTTTTCCATTGAATATTTATGACCTCTTTGTCATAGATCAGGTGTTCATATGTATGTTGGTTAATGTCTGTGTCTTCAATTTGATTCTATTAATCCACAAGTCTGTTTTTATGCCAGTACCAGACTGTTTTTATTACTGTAGCTCTATAGTATATAACTTGAAATCAGGGACAGTGACACCACTCTGGAATGAAGTATGATGATTTCTCAGAAAACTGGGAATTAATCTCCCCAAGGATCCAGCAATACCACAACTAGGCGTGTACCCTAATGACTCACATTCACATTCCAAAGGCATTAACTCAACTATGATCATAGCAGCATTATTTGTAATAGCAAGAACCTGAAAAGAACCTAGATGGCCCTCACCTGATGAATGGATTAATAATGTGTGGTACATCTGCACAATGGAGTACTTACTACTCGGCAGTAAGAAAAAATGATATCCTAAAATTTGCAGGCAAATGGATGGATTTGGAAGATATGCTACTGAGTGAGGAATCACAAACCCAGAAAGATAAGCAGGGGATGTACTCACTCAATAGTGGACTCTAAGCAAAAAAAGCAAAAAGCAAGGTGCAAACCACAAATACTGAACAGCTTGGGATCTGAAATACCTTGGACGGGCACCTTGGATCCCAGTCCCTCCAGAGGAACACATGACCCAGTCTTAATGTTGGGGTTAGGAAGCTGGATCTGCCAGAAGTGGATGCTGAACTAAGCCATATTGGGACCTTGAGACCTCCTGCCCTGCTGGGCAGGAGAAAAAGACATGTGGAGAAGAGAGAATAAGTGGAAGGGGTGGGAGGGGGAAGGGAGGTTGAATAAAGATATACACAGATGAAAAATACGACTTTATTCATAATAAAAAAGAAAACCTAAAAAAAAGAAAAGAAACATTTCCCAAATAACACAGTGAAGATGATACTACTAATATGTTCTGGATCATTGTATGGAGTATGGTCATGTGTGCCAAGGTTCTCAGCACTATGTCTGATTCACTAAAGTCTCAGACACCATTCTTTCAGGGTTATGTCTACTGTGGGCATATTGAAAGATTCATGAGGAAGAAATATTGAATTAAAATGTCTTAAATTGAAATTATGAATTGTTCTACCAATAAAGTAACAAATGCAAATTAGTCCTTCTAAAGAGAATTCAAAACAGTTCAGAGAGAAACTTGACTCTTTAGACCCATCTATTCTTTTTAATAGGTTAATGAAAAAAATTTCAATAAAGAGCACCAGTATCTAATTCATAAAAAAGAAAAAAAACCTTTCAACAAAATAGAGCTTAATTTCTGAATATACCTTTTACTAGTATATCTGAACCATTTTTTAGCCTAGTCCTAAGTACTTAAGTATATGAAGCCATAGAAGACAATAAAAAGAAGTATTGAATCATTGTTCCCCATATGGAAGAACCTTCAAAATTGGATGTATTTGATTGGTGAGAATTAGTTCTTAAAATTTACACTGAAGTCCACTAACTGAGATCCTTTCAGTTTTACCCACGTTTATTATATTATGAAACAATTATGTACTTTAGCACCAATTCAACTGCAATTTACAAATGTCAATTTTGTCTTTGGGTGGCAATGTAAATTGCCATACTGCCTTTCAATCTTCATGAATCACTATATCTGTTTTCTGTTTTGAGACTTCCTCAAAGTACTTAGGTCTGTTGAAAGAAGTTGATGACTTTCACAGGATATAAGGCTATTTCCGAGCATGGAGAAGATCTGAGAAAAACTCCACCATAAAAATTAAAGATGGCAATACCATACTCCCAATATTTCATATTTTATGGCATTACTATTTGTGTTTAGGGCAGACTGAAAATCTATTTTTATTATGCTCTCTGAGATGGCACTTTGAATTTAAGCTCCATTTTCCATGGCTTACAGCTTTTCCACCGAATACCTTTGGGGCTAAACTTCATCATTCTGGTTCTTAGCTAGAATAAAATAATTCAGAAAGTTTGGAGAAATGTACTTTGCCATTTTGATTTAAGTAACTATAGGGAAATTCTTTGTGCCTGTTCCATTGTGATATAGATTATATCCTCTAATTCTTTATATATATATAAAGTAAAATAATGATTTAATTTTATTTTTCTGTAAACAAAACTTGCTATAATTATAGCCCTTATGCAAAATGATGAATAAAATAAACCTTTTCTGAGTTTGACTATTCTGTATCATAAAGTCTGTAGATTCTACCAAATCTATCATAAAGTCTGAAGTATAGGCTTTTGCAGGAAGAAACTGCCATTTTCAATCAAAATGAAAACTCTTATTTGCAAAAATGACTGCCCATCATCTAAAGATATATGACTTAATGGCTATTTAAGGCAGTCTCCATGGCTTACGTGAGCTGTCAAATTTGTCCATTCTCAAGCTTCCAAGTGTATACACAGAAGTCTAGTTTCCTAGCTTCACATTTTTTATTTCACAAAAAATAAAATTTGAAAGTATAATACAATGAAAAGAAATGACAGAGGATAAAAATGGCTGATGCCCACAAAGCTATTGAACTTTATCACTTTGACATGCACAGAGGTAAATAGAGTATGTGCAATGCTTAACAGTAGTTACTGAGTTAAAAGACCTGCATTACTGTAGTAACGTAACAATTCTCATGTGTATGTGTGAATCAAATGTAGATAGTGTTATTTTAAAGGAAAAGGAGATTTGTATAGCAACATATTAAGTTATTTCCTAATCAAGCACACAAAGTCAGTCTTTAGGTATGTGCATATATGTGTATATTTCATTAATAAAGCTATTATACTATATGTAATGATATTATGTATTAATATAATTAGTAACTTCTATTTATATTTAAACATATGTCTTAGTAAATAAATATGTATTCATATTTATCATAGGTTTAATCATCAATTTCAGTTCAATTAAATATTTTGTGGGTTTTATAAAAGCATGCTTATAGCAATTGTTTAAAGTATATAACATAATGTTTAATAACTTTTCATCTATTACTACTTAATATGTTATATATAGCCCTATGTGTAAAATGACCTTATTGTTTTATAAATTTTCATTTTACACACTCTCTAATAGTTATTTCTGTTAATAGTTTAGTAAATCTCTAATTTCATTATCTACTTTTAGTTTCTGTGTATTATTTTCACAAAATAAGACATAAATATTTATAAAAAATACATTTTGACAGGAAAAATAAAACTTAAATAAATGTCTTGGTCCCTTGTCTCTCTGTTGTCACAAAAGCAAGTTAACAACATTTTGTTTTCTCCTGTCAGGAAAGATAGCAGTAGAATGAAAAAGACTTTTATACCACTAAATAATGATACTGAACTGTCTCTCTCCTTTTTATTCTGCCCAGTTCACCAACACAGAATGGCATTGCAGACTTCTAACATCAACTATCCTGGTATAGTTTCATAGACACAACCAGATATTTATATCCAGGTGCTATTAAATATTGACCAGTTGATAATCACAGTTAATATTAAATATTGACCAATTGATAATCACGGTTAAAGATGACAAATGTTTACTGTTTTTTATTATTAATATAAAAACATCTCACAAGATCAAAAAATTCTAGTTCTCAAAATTTGATCATTTCTAGATTTTAATTCAATTTTATTTGTGTCTGTCACTAGAGTCAAAAGTAGTTAATTTCATAATATTTGTCTTGCTCTGTAGATGTACACTGAAGTTTCCAATTTGCTTCAAAGTGATGTATTCATATACTTTTGAAAACTACAGTATTATCTTTGAAAATATTGAGCATTTTAAAACTATGTTATTAAATACTTATCTCAGTTACTAATCTGTCAATGTGTATTATTACTTTTTACTCATTTTGATGTAAGAAGATGGATTGGTTCATTCTGGTAACTTACATCTACTAATAGTTTTTATGTAAAAACACACATCAGTAGTAACTTCTACTATCTAGGTAAATTAACAAATATGGGGAACATTATGTATATAACACTGTATTTGGACATATTTTAACATCTGACTTAACGGAGAAAGATTGCTAGGATTTAGAACACTATGATTGTCATTGTACAGTCAGAGCAATTTCATCTGATGTTCTCAATGCCTTTCAGTGGAAGCTGAAGGTCTAACTTCAAAGATCAGGAAAAGAATAAATGTAACAATGCAATTGTCCTTAAATTTATAGAAAAGATTCTGAAAATTGCAAATCGCTAGCCTCATTTTTTCTGTAGATATTATAGTGCAAGTATCTCTGTAATTATAAGTGGCATGAGTAAAGACGTATGTGTTTTAAAGTACACTTTTAAATATTTAATCCTTGCATGAGCCTGATATTTGTACAAAGAGTACTCCATAACCTTTGTAAGGTTAATATTTTTTTTCTTATATAAATTTATTTTTATTGCTTTCACTCTTGACTAACGACATTTTAAAAAATCATGTGGAAACTTACTATCTCAGAAGTATTAAATTAATACACATAAAATTATTTAAATGGAATTTTCTTATAAGCAATGCTCCAATTAGACATCATATGCAATGAAATAAAACACCAGTAACTGGAATTAGTTACAACCCATTTAGTCACTGGCCAAAGAGTCCCATAAGCCCACTTCGAACATTTTAGGCTACTTCCAATGCCACTGGTAAAATTCTATTGATAAAGACACTACATATTATACCCCGGCTGATTATCATTCAAAATACAGGAGAGTACTATAGTCACTATCAGAAGAGCAAAATAATCAGCAGTCCCACTTAGGTTTAAACATTGTAAGCTCTAGAAGCAACAAGCCTGCAATATACACTCTTTTTTTTTTTTTTTTCTTTATTTTTTATTTATAAAAAAAAAAAAAACAGTAAAAAGAATTTAAAATGCAGAAGAGTTAACAATAACTATACAGAGGATAAGAATCATAAGCATGGCAATATACACTCTTAATAGTGGCATAAATGTTAAGGGAATAACCAACCATCATTTAAAATTTAACATAATGTCCATTCCATGAGATTGGAATCTTTACATGGCATTGTTAAACTGGCAAAGAATCTGATATTAGCTAGGTCATGGGCCTAGAGAAAACTTATTAATATTATTCCTCTAAAGAACAATAGGAATAAAATTAATCCTAATTGCATATTGTTATACCCATATATCAGAGGCTCTGTAAATGCTCAGAAGATTTTTCTTGCACAGAATGAGAGACCTTGAAGCAGTCATCATTAAATGATATATCTTTTTCTCATACCTCCCTTCAAAGATCGTCTACATATAAAAAGACAGAAGACTATATGAGCAGAAGTAGTGGAGGACTCCCCACCAAAAAAAAAAAAACAAAACAAAACAGTGTCTCCCAGATACCAGATACACCAAGTTTAGTTGACACATGGATTCACAGAAACTGTGGAAACACATGAAAGACCTGTGCAAGTTTAACCTAGACAATATTCTAGCCAAGAAATTCCCCCAGAAGGGGAGACACTAACACCTAACCATGTAGCTGTACCCACCCCATTGTTTCTGTGAGAGGGAAAATCAGTTTTCTCCAATGGGTTAACACTGGAATGTCAAACACTTGTCTGCTGGCTTCATGCTCAGGAATACTCAGGCAACACAAAACAGACTCCTGTTTTTCTCCTTTTTTGTTTGTTAATTTGGGGTTGAATTTTTTGTGTTTTTTTTTTCTTTTTTGAAAAAAAAGATTAATTGGTATTTGTAGGAAATATCTGATACAAATTTTAAAATATTCTCAGGTTATTGGGTAATTATAATTTTATTTATTATATATCTCATCAAAAATTAGTATATAAAATTGTCTTTGTATTGCTATATTTCCTCTGTATGTAAAAAGCTGCATATAATATTAATTGCTTTACACTAACATATTCTTATAGACAGAGAATATAAACATTTTAAATCAATACTTTTTCACAATTATAATCATTTAACTCACTTATGAAAATGAAAGTTTGATTAGTTCTTGGTTTGGATAAGAAGAGTGTTTCTAATATATTATAAATACTAATGTAAAATATCTTCAACATATTTTATGATATTAGTTTATATTTTGCTTTGTATACAAGAAATTTTTTATTCAATAATACCTTAAATCATGATGCTAATAATGGACCATTAAACTCATTATGGAGAACAGGCAGAAAATTTTCTAAAGACAAATTTTAATGATATATATATATATTATACTAAGATTTAGAATGCTAGATGTATTTATGTGTTAATATGAAGATAATAACAATTTCAAGATATAATTTAGACAAAGAATATAGCTTATAGACATTCACAGGCAAGATGTTTCACTTAGTATTTCAGAGTCATATTTTTTTGTTAGTAAAGAAAAGTGTTCATGAAGGAGTTTCCGTGATTCTATGTACCTCTCCTATCAAGAAGGATCACAACATAAGCATCCACAGGCCCTGTGAACTCAAATACATTTGAGTAATTCCAGCTTTGTTGATCTGCTTCCCCTGGCTATAAGCAAACAGTAAAAATTAAAAAAGGAATGACTAACCAAAAATCAAAATTATCCATTTTTCTTACAGTAGTCATCAGTCACTCTATACACAAGAATAAACTAAGAATCAGTCTTCTTGTTTTATATAATAAAATCTTAATGTTTTAAAACTACATATTTAATAAATATAAACACAAGTTGGTTTTATAATCAATCTAACTTTCTGGTTATTACAACTCTACTTGTGCTAGTTTTGAAAAAAAATTTGTATGTTTTAATTTTAAATTTTATTACAAATTAGGTAACATCTTGGACAAGTATTTTGGTGCTTTTAGGGTTCTATTTATAATATTACCTTTAAGGTGCAGAAAGATGTTATAGTGTCTCCCAATCAAGAATTTTAACATATTAAAAGGTTCTATGAAAGGAAATACTATTATTAGTTAAAATTATACTTGTTCTTCTAAATGTTATTTTCTTTTTGTAAGTTAGATAGTAATAGTACATTGTTACAAAGTCAGCTAAAGAGAAAATTGTTCAGCTATTAAAGACATGTGAAACATATGCAAGGCTTTGTAGTCTTATCCTTAGCATAGGAAAATACTAATGCAAATGTGTGCTAATATAGCAAAAATAATTAACATGAATTAAAAATATATAACATTTATATATGTATAAGCTAGTGTTGTGGGAATGCTCATCTGTATGCTAGACAGAAATGAGATATAGAAACCTAGAGGCAGAAGCCTAAGCAAAGGCAGCAGAGAAATACTTGTGGGAATGTCTGCATGCAGTAAAAATCATTCTGTGAATAAAGAAACTGTTTAGGCCTTTATCAGTTGTACTAGATAGGCAGGGAAATTGAATTTTAGGTATGAGGTGTAGGGTCAGAAAGACTTCATCCAGCTGCCAAAGAAGCATGTAGGACACAGGTGAGATAGGGACCATGGGCTACGTGACAGACAGATTAATGATAATGGGTTCAACTAAGGTGAAGGAGCTACCTAGCAATGTGCCTGAGACATAGGTCAAACAGGATGAAAATAATATAACCATCTAAATCATTTTGAGGAGGAAAAGTGGTTGCGGGCAGGTTGAACCACTAGCCAAGACAGGGTAGAAACCTCGTACAACAAATAAAATCCCAACCTGGGGCCACAACGCCCGCATAAAATCTGAGAAAGTTTAAAAAAATGACCTGATGTGGCTGGAGGGGGAAGGGACCTTGAATAATGATATACAAGGATAGAAAGTGTGACTTCTTTGTTAATAATAATAATAATAATAATAATAATAATAATAATCAAAAGTATACAGAAAAAAAATTTCGAGAAAGTAAAGTTCCTTGAAGAATGTGAGACATTGTTTATATCACGCTTCCCCTAGGTTTGGAACTTTATCCCTCATATGGAGGTAATGATATCTACTTTTTAAATATATGTACATATATATGAGAAAAAAAGAGCAAAATATGAAAATCATCCCTTTAATCCTACACAGCAGAATATCCACACTAAAATGCTTTGAGTGTTAAAAAAATAAATAAATAAGAAGCATTCTAAAGCACAGAAACTTATCCAAAGGAAGCTTCCCAAATTCTATAAAGTCAGTCATAATACAAAGCCACTGCCGTGTTCGGGCTTGAATTTAAAAATGGCAGGTCCAAGACAGGCAGCTTAAGGCCCACTTCCAGAAGTCAGGAGACTCGGTATAAGCAACAAGCTGCATGTGATTGATTAAAGTTTCTGTTTATATTGAACAAAAGGGAAACAGAGTCAAAGATGTTTTTTTGGTAGCTGGGCCTGCTCTCTCTGCTAGCAGCCAGCAGAGATATGGCTCCTTTAAAAAGTTTCTTTTTTTTTCTTTTGATCATATTAATGTATTTTTTTAATAAAGTCTCATTTTTTTTATTCATGTATCCCCTTGTTCAAACTCCCTTCCCCCTCTGCCCCTCCCAGTCATTCTCTCTTCTCCCCATGTCCTCATCTCCTCCCCAGCAAGGGCAGGAAGTCCCAAGGTAGCTTAATTCAGGATCCACTCTAGGCAAGTCCAATTTTCTTGACTCAGTTTTATGGGAAAAACTATGTGTGCAGCTCCTTAAGAGCTGTGTGCCACTAAGAATTGAGAAAGTAAGCACGGCTCCAGCAACTGTGCTGTGATGAAAAAGTGCCAAAAGGGGCAGAGTCAGCAGTCATAACAGTGCTAGCATCTTAAAAGCTTTTCTGACATAAAGAGATGTGGAGCAGCAAGAGTGACTGGAATGGAAGGGAGAGGGAAGGTAGCATAAACAAGGATATACATGGATAAAAAATATGACTTTATTCATAATAAAAAAGAAAATAAACAAGCAAAAACAAAAACAAAGCAAACAAAAAATAAAACTACAAATATGCTTCAAAAACAAAACAAAAAGAAAACTTATTTAAGGATACAATATGAAACAGATCCAGATGGAGAAAAACCTTTAACTGGGTTAAAATGTGTGCAAAAAAAGAATACATAGACAATGAGAGACAAGAAAAAACCCTTATTAAAGAGAAATAGAGGAATAAAGATATAAAAAGCCACATAAAGATATACAAAGAGTCTGAATTATGGTTATTGTTCTGCTTTCTTTTAATTTTTTTTTAATTTTAATGAGCTAACTGCAAAAAGATAATTGATTGCAAAGGCTGCTAAGTTGAACAAACATATATATTTTAAAGGTATTGTAACTTTGAAATTTGGGTCAGAAGATATGTTGCATGAGAAAAGAGTTTCTGCTTTTCTTTCCACAGAAAATGAAAACCTGTGGATTGTTTCCAGGTCAATATGATTTAATTTGCCAAGGCACCCTGAAGATTCTCTAACGGGGATATCAGCTACCAGGATGCCAATTAAGATGATCCATTCAGACTCAGGGTCCTCATAAGATTGCCAGCAACCCTTAATGACCAGGAAGCAGTAACATGAATTGCTATGCCCAAATTCTCAAAATATTACTTATGTTTGTTTTCTTCATAGTGAATTTTTAAGAAAGTGGGGAGGATGTGATATAGGAATGATTAAAAAAGTTAGATGAAATTTGTTTAGTTTGAGATCAACTTTTTTCCCAGGTTCCTATTATGGGAAGATTTTTTTTCACAAAGTAGGTCAATTTTACTTTAAAATGACTTCCAGATATGATTTTTTTTTAATCCATGTATACCCTTGTTCAGGATCCCATCCCCTCCAACACCTCCCAGTCACTCACTCTTACCTCCATCAGTTTATCTAATCCCCAGCAAGGTCAGGAGGTCTCAAGTTCCCAAGGTGGCTAAACTCAGCATCCAATCCAAGGCAGATCTGTTTTCCTCACTCCCACATCAAGACTGAGTAAGGTGTTTCTCTGGAGGGAATGGACTCCAAGGTGACAGTCCAAGGTGTTTCAGATTCCAAGATGCTCAGTGTTTCTGGTTTGCAGCTTGGATATTCTTAGTGTTTGTTTGTTTAAAGTCCAGCAATGAGTGTATATCCTCTGTTTATCTTTCTGAGATTGCGAGACCTAGCTCAGGAGGATATTCCTTAAATCCATCCTCTTGCCTGCAAATTTTAGGATATTTTGTCTCATTGTTAAGTAAGCCTTGGAGAGATCAGGAATACAGGGAGAATACCTAAATATAATAAAAGTAATTTACACAAGCTGACAGTCAGTATCAAAATTAATGAAGAAAAACACAAAGCAATCCCACTAAAATCAGGAACTATAAAAGGATGTCCTCACTCCCTGTATCTATTCAATATATTTCTTGAAGTATTAGCTAAAGCAATAAGAGAACGAAAGGAGATTAAGGGGATACAAATTGGAAAAGAAGAAATGAAGCTTTCTCTATTTGCAGATGATATGATTGTATACATAAGTGACCCACACAATTCTTTCAAGGAACTGCTACAGCTGATAAACACCTTCAGCAATGTAGCAGGGTACAAGATTAACTCAAAGAAATCAGTAGCCCTTCTATACACTAAAGATAGAAGAGTTGAAAAAGATATAAGGGACACATTACCCTTCATTATAGCAGCAAATAGTATTAAATACCTTAGAGTAACTATAACCAAAGAAGTAACAGACCTATTTGACAAAAATTTTAAATCACTAAAGAAAGAAATTGAAGGGGATATCAGAAAATGGAAAGCTCACCCATGTTCCTGGATAGGTAAGATCAACATAGTAAAAATGGCAATTCTACCAAAAGCAATCTACAGACTCAATGCACTGCCCATCAAAATCCCAACACAATATTTTTTGGACCTTGAAAGAACAATACTCAATTTCATTTGGAATAACAGGAAAGCCAGGATTGCCAAAACAATTTTACTCAACAAATGAACCTCAGGAGGTATCACCATCCCTGACTTCAAATTATACTATAGAGCTAGAGTAAAAAAAAAAAAACAGCCTGGTACTGGCATAAAAACAGACTTGTAGATCAATGAAATAGAATTGAGGATCCAGACATTAACCCAAAAACCTATGAACACCTGACCTTTGACAAAGAGGCCCAAAATATTCAATGGAAAAAGGATAATATATTTAACAAATGGTGTTGGCATAGCTGGATGGAAGTGTGTATAAAAATGCAAATAGATCCAAGCCTGTCACCCTGCACAAAACTCAAATCCAAAGTGGATCAAAGTCCTCAACATAAACCCAGGCACTTTAAACTTGATAGAAAAGAAAGTGGGAAATACACTTCTACAAATTGGCACAGGCGACTACTTCCTAAATATAACACCAGTGGCACAGACACTAAGACCAACAATCAATAAGTGGGATCTCCTGAAGCTAAGAAGCTTCTGTAAAGCCAAGGACACTGTCAATAACACAAAACGACAGCCTACAGAATGGGAAAAGATTTTCACCAACCTTACAAGTGATGGAGGACTGATCTCTAAGATATATAAAGAACTGAAGAATCTAGAGCCCAAAACCGTGAATAACCCAATCAAACAATGGGGTTCAGATCTAAAAAGGGAATTCTCAGCAGAAGAATTATGAATGGCTGAAAGGCACTTGAAAAAGTGCTCATCATCTTTAGCCATCAGAGAAAAGCAAATCAGAACAGCTTTGAGATACCATCTGACACTTGTTAGATTGGCTAAGATAAAAGACACAGAGGACAGCTTATGCTGGAGAGGATGCAGAGCAAGGGGAGCACTCCTCCATTGTTGGTGGGAGTGTAAGCTTGTTCAGCCACTTTGGAATGCAGTATGGCAGTTTCTCAGAAAATTGAGATCAATCTCTCTAGGACCTAGCAATACCATTTCTGGGTATATACCCTAAAGAGGCACATTCACACCCCAAAGGCATTAGCTCAACTATGTTCATAGCAGCGTTGTTTGTAATAGGAAGAACCTGGAAACAACCTAGATGTCCCTCAAATGAAGGATTTGATTAACAAACAAAATGGAGTACTACTAAGCAGTAAGAAAAAATGATATCCTAGAATTTGCAGGCAAATGGATGGATTTGGAGAATATCCTACTGAGTGAGGTATCACAAATTCAGAAAGATAAGCAGGGAATGTAGTCACTCATTAGTGGACTCTAAACAAACAAACAAACAAGAAAAAAGCCAAGCATACCCAAGCTGCAAACCACAACCACTGAACAGCTTGGGATCAGAAACACCCTGGACTGTCACCTGGGATCCCACTCCCCCTAGAGGAACACCTGACTCACTCTTGAGGGAGGGGGGAGAAAACTGCATCTGCCAGGAGTGGAGACTGAACTTAGCAATATTGGGGCAGTGGGACCAGGGGACTGCCTGCAGCCTCTCCAGGGATGGGATGGGGATTTATGGAGAAGAAAGAATGACCTGATCTGGTGGGAGGGGGTAGGGACCTTGAATAAGGATATACAAGTGTGACTTCTTTGTTCATAATAATAATAAGAAGAAGAAAAAAAGAAAAAGAAATCTCCTCTTGACCAATTTTTCCTGACATGACTAATTAAAGTCCATCCTGGTCTCTTTCAATTGAATTTAGTTTGAAGTCTACTTTGTTTGATATTAGGATGACAAACAGCTTGTTTTTTAGGGCCATATATTTGGAAAGTCTGTTCCCAACCCTTTATTCTGAAGCTGTGTCTGTCTTTATGCTTGAGTGTGTTTCTTGCATGCCGCAGAAGGATGGTTTCTGTTTTTGTATCCATCTTGTTAGTGTATGTATTTTTATAGGTGAACTGAGTCCATTGATATTAAGGGATATTAGTGACCACTGATATTTCCTGTTAGTTTTAGTAGTGGGTTGTATGTATTTCCTTTCTCTGGGCTTTTCTTCAATGGGGTTATTGATTGTTTATGGTTTCATGGGTGTATCTGGGATTGTTAGTTTGAGCTTTTCCTCTAATGCTTTCTGAAGGGCTGTTTTGGCAGATAGGTATTGTTTAAATCTGAATTTGTCATGAAATATCTTGGTTACTCCATTTATGGTGATTGATAGTTTTGCTGGATACAGTAGTTTATGTTGGCAGCCTTGCTCTTTTAGTGTGTGTATAACTTCTGACCAAGACCTTCTTGCTTTCATTGTTTCCATTGAATAGTCAGGTGTTATTCTGATGGGTCTGCCTTTATAGTTAAGTTGGACATTTTCTTTTGAAGGTCTTAAAATTTTTTCTTTGTTCTCTATGTTTTTTGCCTTGATTTTTATGTGGTGAGCAGACTTTTTTGGAGGGTCAAATATATTTCGTGTTCTGTAAGCTTCTTGTATCTTTATAATTTCCTTCTTGAAGTTAGGAAAGTTTTCTTCTGTGATTTTATTGAATATATTATCTGTTCCTTTAACCTGGTATTCTTCTCCTTCTTCTATTTCTATTATTCTCAGGTTAGGGCTTTTTATAGTGCCCCAAATACCCTGAATATTTTGTGTTATGGCTTTTATGATTTTACTGTTTTCTTTGACTGATGTATCTATTTTTGCTCTTGAGTTTTCCACTCCAGACCTCCTATCTCTTGGATCCTGTTGGTTATGTTTGTATCAGTAGTACTACCTCTTTTCTTCAGGATTTCTATTACCATCTTTGCCTCATTTTGTGCCTTTTTATTGTTCTATTTCACTTTTTACTTCCTGGAATGTTTCTTTCATTTTTTTCTTTTCCTTTTCTTGTTTTTTTTTTCCTGGATTTATTTTTCTCTTACAATCTTTTATTTTTATTTTCTTCTAATTCTTCAAGGGGATTTTTTATATCCTTTTTGAAGGCTTCAATACTCTTCATAAAGTTGTTTTTGCTGTTTTTCCTTCTGATGCCTCTTCATTTCTCTGTTCATGTTTTGTAGTTGTAGAACCATCAGTTTCTTCTGGTGTTGCCTTGGTCCTTATATTGCTGTATGCATTCTTGCACTGACATCTGCCCATGGCTTCAGTAGTTCACAATTAATCAGCTCCTAGTCATTTTTTGCTAGAGGGCTGGTGCATCTCCTGTGTGCTCTGAGCAAGGGGTCAGTTCTATCTTTGACTCTGCTCTGGACAGGCGATTGTTTTCCAAGGCCCTCAGTCCTTGTCCGATGACACAGATCACCCTTGAGAAAGAGCCCTGCCAAGTAGGAACTAGAGCCTTTTACTGCGATGATTCTGAGATCAGATCCTTGGATATGAGCTTGATCCTGGAGAGGAATTCTCCAGATTATGGCCCAGGGTGTGGGTACTGCTTACCATTCAAGGTCAATTTTTATGCTATATGAATTTTTCTACTATTTTAAGGTATGATGCTTATGTAAATCATTTAAAATTGTAATGTGCAATTAAAAATGCAGATTAATAGCCATCTATGATAACCATACTTATAGTCATGTTAGTTAGGTTTTAGTTGGTGTACAATGATATATTTCAATTAGATAGGTAGTCTTCAAAAACTTCAAAGACCTACAAAATAGGGCATTTAACGTATTTTAAAAACTAAGACTTGTCTGGACAGGGAGACAGGTCTGCTCCTGGCAGTAACAATGTATTTCAAAAGAATGATGGACATTGAAGAAACATCAGGTGGAATTTCCTTTGTGGCAACAGTTAACCACTGAACAAGAAACTGCTTTTGTATTGACTGATTGACGGTATGCTGTCTAAATGGACATGTAGGTTCCAAAAAAAGTGACCTCTGTACTTTGGCAGAACAAACCGAGATGGTCCTTCAGGTTCCTGCTCTGCAGAGAAAATTGCTCCTTCATAGAAAAAGAAGAAGCAATTGATGAACTATGCCAGATTTTGTACATCACTGAAGGTATGCCAGGAACTCTGGAACTATAGACTGAAAATGTATGCTTCAACATTACAAAGGAACATGGGCTGACTGTCTAGGCAGATGAGTGTCATATCGGTCATTTCTAGACTTTGGAAGTTGCTTGCACTTCCTGTTTACTTGGGTAATACTATATCCTTCTCTGGTCTTTAATGTAGTTGAAGGTTTAATAATTATAGGTATAGTTTTTCTCTGTCATTTTAAAAGGTATATTAGATATGAAACTTTGGACTCACAAGAATAAGGTAGATGATAGAATATTTTCTTTAATTTTGTTAATTACAAATATACTAATTGCAACTGTAACTCTTGCTTGATAACATTTTTGTTATATTTTAATTAGTCTATACTAAAATTGAAACTTTTTTTTGATTAGTCATAAAAGAGGAAGTGTGGTGGAAAGGTTTGTCTATATGCTGTAAATTAAGGAACTGTTAAGGTCTATGTCTGGTGCCATAGAAGTGGATGTAGATATCAGAGGATAGGCAGGAGAAGGAGGGTGGAGTCAGATAGACTACATCCAGTAGCCATAGAAGAAACATGTAAGAGACCCAGGTGAGTCATGACCACATGAGCAGATAGATTAATAAAGATGGGTTGAATTAAGATGAATGAGCTAGCTAACAATGTACCTGAGACATATGTTAAACTGGATAAAATTAATATTAATTAATATAATTATTATATTATGTAATATAATATAATTAATATAAGCATCTGAGTCATTTTGGAGAGGGAAGTACCTGGAAGTACCATATATATGCATTACAAATGTGAAGCTATTTAATTCATTATTTAAAGCTATGAATCAAGTAAACATTTACTTACTGGATATTACTAATATACAACATCATATTTTATACTCTATGTAGTTAATTAGGTATTTACATACTATCATTCACATTTCCACATTGTCTTCCAATTTAAAAAGCAAAAGTATCATAATTAGTGCTCACTTTAGTCTTTATCTAAGTCTTTATGCGAATTTCCCCAAATCTCTTGCTCCTATTTATTGATAGGATTTTATAAAAATTAATCATCATGTTCTTCTGTCTAGTATACTGATGCATATTTTAGCCACAATGTGTTTATTTTACCTCCCAATCAACAACTATAATACCACATAAAGTAAATTACATATCTTAAAGATGTTGAAGAAAAAATTGATGGTAATTACTAACATTTTAAAACAGATATATTGGAAAAATTGTCAAATGATCTGACTCAAATAAAGATTCTCCTATCATATAAAATTATTATATCTTTTCTAAATGAAATATTTTTACTACAAGAGGCCAAATGTACTTACTCAAATATTCATATCATTAGTAAAAAATAAGTCAGATGTGAATTTATATCTTTTTTATTTCATCTTTTCATTTGATTTTTTATTTAGTTTTGAATAAAGTCTCATTTTTTATCCAATTATGAATGAAGAATTACTGCTTCAAACTCAGCAAATATTTCATTCATCTGCAGTTATTTCCAGCTTAATGAACAGGTGAAAAGAACACAATAAAAGTTTTTCTTGACATTTTTTTAAATTCTGTTTGATTAATGTGTTTTTGCTATTGCATTTCATAGTTTTTTCTCAATTTAAAATTTTCAATGTGTTTTTTGAGGCTTGAATCATAATTTCCTGACATAAAAATAACAGTTCAATAAGATTATTTTGTTATATGAATTATTGAACTAATTTGGTTGTATTCTAATTTGTAAAATGATTTGCCAATCTATTTTGTTTGTAACATTTGGTGAAAGAAAGAAAAATTATCAACTTTAAACTTTAGATAACAATCCTAATATTTTTGCTCTCCTGTGATATATTTGTTGGATAAAATTATTTTTATCTGAGTGAGCAGAATTTGAGGAGGACTGCTTCAAACATTTTCATTATTTCTTTTATTCATATATCAATCTAAACTGGCCAACACTTTTTGGTTTTGTCCTTAAACAATATGCTGATTAAAATATTTGAAACTAGTGATTAATAGCATTTAACTTCAATAGTCACTTAAGCTAGTGTCAAGAATAATTATTATCCACTTTGCTTACCTATTTGTATCCCTTAGTTCTGACATAGCATGCCACCTTCTCAGTTTTTGTCTACAAACAACATTTTTCATCACTGTCCCACTTAGTAACTTGTATTACTGGTTGCATTTATTATCTATGCTTCTTGTCAGTGTAGTGGCAAATATATCTCACAGTTGGATTCACAAAATTAAGTCATTTAATGGATTTGTAGTTCAGTTGATTGAGGTCCACAGGTCTCTGTGAACTTCTGGAAGCCAGTTTATTTCTCCCATAATTGTCAGTCACTGTCATTTCCACTTGGCTGCTGTCCTGTGAAGAGTCTGAATACAGTGTACTAAATGTGGTGGCATACTAGCCAGTAGCACCAATATTTACAATTACGTACACACAAACTCATACACACTAAACCTTTATGACATTTTTAATATTATCATTACTTTACTGATAAATAAGACTATTTTTAATTCTCAGTAGATAGCATCATGATGCTTACTATTTAAACTATATTGAGAAAACCTTTTCTACCTTCATATATTTGTAGTTATTAAAGAAGAAATGGCCATTTAGGAAAATAAGTTTGCATTTTTTATTTCTTGAAAATATACCTGTAATTTTTTGAACATTATCTTAGGAAGCAGATCACACACCTTAGAAGAGTAAGGTTGCTTCAAAATGATTTCCTGTTAATAGTTCAGAGCAGTTCAAAACTTACTAGGATGAAAGAGTTTGTTCCTCATTTTTCAATACCAGCAGTTTTTGATTTAAAAATCACAAGCACAGCAATTTTTCCTTGTATTGACTCTGAGAACATTAACAAATCTCAAATAAATAGAAGCTCTGTACTCCAGAGGAGCTCTGCAGAACAGGCTGTACTTCACATGGAAAACTCAAATTGGCCACAGAAATAAAAGAGTGTTAACATACATCAGAATATAATGTTAAAAAAAAAAACGAAAAAACTTATCAAATATCTATTATGCTCATTATTTTCTTCAGTGAAATACATGAGCTATCTTAACTAATATAAGTAGTATTAAATATCTTATTAATATTTTATAAAAGTATAAATACAAAATAAGAAACCTAAGTGTTTAAGAAAAATTGAGTTATTTTAAAGAATAAGATACCAAAATTTTCTCTTCAAATGTCAATACTGTCATCCAAAAACTATTGTTGTCAATAGAAAATATATTATTATGATATTAAACTTACAAGTGCTTTATTAGTTTCAAGGAGATGGAAATGCACACACATGTGTTGCGTGTAACCTGGCCAGCAAGGAAGACGCAACACCGCATCCTTCTCTCTGCAGTTTATTCGGGCCTTTTATTATCTTCTTATCTCTCACTCACTTGCTCATTCTCTCATTCACTCACTCACTCACTCACACTCTCAGACGAATGACAAATGACCAACAACCCCGGAGGCATCAGTGGGACCATAGGACTGTCTGCTCCCTGCCCAGGGAGGGGATGGAGAGTTGCAGAGAAGAAAAATGATCAGATGTGGTGGGAGGGGGAAGAGATCTTGAATAAGGATATACAGGGATGGAAAAAAAATTCAGAGGGAAAGCTGAACACAAAGAAAATATATGTGTAGCAATCTTATTTGTATTTCCACCCTTGATAAGCCATGCTTATGATTCTTATCCTCTGTATAGTTATTGTTAACTCTTCTGCATTTTAAATTTTTTTTA